>WEIT01030464.1:198458-261748 GCA_013389985.1 Dryoscopus gambensis | reverse complement strand
TTTTTTTTTTTTTTTTTTTGGGACTAAGCCTCCCTTTGTCTCTCTGCAACTGCTATCTTTTTTCCCCCCATCCTTTCATCTCTTTTATTTCTCCATCATAAAAAAAAATTTCTAAATATAGCATGATAGGTAAGGGAACGTTTCTGTTCTTTGAATAATATATGAAGTGCCTGTACCCACTTAAAAATCAAATTTTGCAAAATGATTCATATGATTTAATTTTGCATAATACATTGTTCTTCTAAGTGCTTGCTTACTGGCAGAAAGGTTTAGATTTCACATGATAGTGGTTATTTATAGGCAATGACACAGCTTTGGAGGAACCCATTTGGAAAGAATAGGTGGTTTGTATGGAGGATTTTCATCTGTTTGAACTAGTTCTAGAAGCAAGAAGTTTTATAGATATGGACTGATGGCCGTTTCACCCTGAGCTGTGAAGTTAACAAATGCACATCGTTCTTTTTCAGAACTGTAATCCCACCTTGTCTCATGGATAGCCAAAAGAACATATGGACACATGAGGAGAACACTGGATCAACTGCTGTGTCTTAAGAGATTTTTCAGCTGTTTTTCCCCCCTTTTTTTTAAATAAAAATCTTACAAGCATTCTCAGTATGATTTTATAATGTATGCGTGCAATAATTCAAGATATAATAAGCACATGGTGGTTCAAAGTAAAATAACGTACTCAGCCTTTTTTTCCCAGTAATTAAGACATGTCAGGTTTTCTTCTGCATTCTTTGACAGTCTACTCATATTTGGCCTGCTTACATTAAATCAGCAGTGCATTTGAGTTACTGATAGAACTCCACCAGCTTCACTGGTGTCAGGATTTCCTTTTCCCAATGATTTTTCAAAATTACTTTTGGTTCTTTTCTACTAATAACAAATTTGTTTTCCATACTCAGGTAGGATGGATTTTTATTCTAGTCAATCTAAAATTCAATTCATCAAAAATATGTCATGTTTTTTTGGGGAAAAAAAGCATATTCTTACTTTCACTATATAAATAGTGTAAATTTCAAACCTATGTGTTCAAACAATAAGTGTGTTTTAAGGTTTCTATCAGCTCTTCGTACTTTCCATCTGATTAGTTGAAAATAGTTCTTTAAGGACACTTTAATTTTTAGTCTGAGACAGTATAGCCCTGAATAACATAAGTGTTGTCCCTCAGATTATCTTTGATCCCTAATTAATGTTACATAAACACATTTCAGGAAACTGAAATACATTCTTATGAAGTTAGCATAGATTTCCCAGGCAGTGACTGCTTCCAATAAGTGTGCTGTTCTCAGGACACAAATTGCTATTTTTTTAATAAATACAGAAGTTATTAATATTAGCCTGATGTTGATTTCTTGAGTGAATTTAGAAGGAAGACTCTCAGAGAATCATAGAATGGTTTGGATTGGAAGGAACCCTAAATATCATCTAGTTCCAACCCCCAATCTTACCTCAGGATGACAGACAAAGCCTTAAAATTATACGGTAAGTCACATATTTTCAGCCTAAATACATTTGGTGCAAAAATAATGCATATTCCGTGACTTATATCCTGCCAATTCTGTGTGCTTTCTTCGCTTGCCACACGCTAAGAGCTTGTAGAAAAGGAAAGAGGGTTTTATTGATTTTTGTCATACAGGTATAACAACACCAAAGTGTTTATTCGCAGCATTTTGTTTGAATTAAATTTCAACCATGGAGTTCTTTGAGTACCATGGTGCTGTGTGTCTTAAATGCATCATAGGATATCATGAGGTGCCAGAGTTCAGCCATGTAAGCCCAGTGTCTTGTGAATACTTTATCAAGGCAGCTATTAATTAGAATAGTCAAATTTAGGGAGTGTTAATAATGTTTCAATGTTTCTTTTCACATGTGGATTTAATGTCTTTTACACATCATTATTATTTTCAGGTCACTGTCTAACAAGGAGGAAGCATTACTGATGGCCAGATTTATCACAAAGAATAGCACTCATGAAACTGGAGAGATGGAAGATCCCAAAATCGGAGTTAGTTTAGTTTCCTGGTTACTGTGAAAAGAAGATGAAATCACACAGGTACTCTAGCAAGACCTGCTGCTGGATTAACTGCGTAGCACGGAGTGCCTCTCTGGGGCACAGCCAGCTAACACTGGCAGAACTGAACAGTCTGAACAGAAAAGGATACTTTTCCAATGTTCTCTGTACGAAATGGAAAATAAAGATCCTCAAAGGCATAACGTGCTTGTACTTTGGAAACACCCTGAGAACAGAGGAAATACTTATTTGTACAGGTACACGATCAAAACAAGCACAAGAGGCTTTAGTTTTTCTTCTTACCTGAAGAAGTTATGTGGTATAAAAATCAAGGTTATTTCTGTAGACAAGTAAAAAGTCTCTTCATTTGTTACATCCTCAGTAATTGCATTTTTAGACATTGTTTTTGGTATTTCTTTGGCACATAACTGCATAGTCCTTTTTTTTTCTACCCAGAGTTATTGTCTGAGTGAATACTGTATATTTCCATAGGAATTTCAGACATCTGGCAGCTCAGTTGAAATGTACTTCTCTCCCTATTTGGTGTGTCCCTTCCCTCTGCCTTGCCCTGGGTCTGTGTTGGGCTTGTTTGAATTGTTGTGGCAGTACAACATTCTTGTCTCCTCTTTGGTTTGACATCCCCTCCACTCTGGATATTTTCTGCAGAACTTTGCATCATCCCCTCAGTTTGTTCATCCTTCCTGAGTGAGATAATTTGCACTTGCCTTCACCTGAGTGTATTGTGATTTCCTCAACCCATTTTTTTGGTTGGTCAAAACTGAATACTAGTCCTGTCCTCAGTATACTTCCAGACTTTTCCTGACTCTCTGTCATCTTCCATTTTAATAAGCATGCTCTCAAAACAGCTCAGCAGTAAAAATTCCATGAATGAGTTAGTCTAAGACCTGGAAGAGATCTGAAGAATGGTATTTAGTATGTCCTGTCAACTCATGCTAACTCCTTTGGGAATGGTTTACAGTCATTTTTTGCACCGATACTGCAGTAGCTTTATCTTTTCTATGGCCCAGGTTCATCTTTCCTAACTTTAGAGGCTTAACCTGGAGAGCAGTTGCCTAAGGCTGATTTCATAGTCAATAATTAAGGGAAAGACAGCAGGCCCTTCAAGTTGTTCTTTGAAGTTGCCTTTCTCCTCACTGAAACGAAGGAACACAGTGTAACCTTTCTCCTAATTTAAATGTGCTTCAGTTTGTGTCTGTTAAGTCAATCAGATGAAGTGGGATATGTGATGGCTTTTATGGCAGTGTCAGGGTGGGCCGTGGAGAAGAATGGTGTCAGCGAAGACAAGCTAAGTCACGTGTGCCGTGTTCCCATTAGGTGCAGGTTTTGTCACTCTGCTGGAGAGGCAGATAAAGTCAGTTTGACTTGTCTGGGCAGACTACTTGTTTGCTTTTGCTTCAGTTTCTGGTATTTTGAATATTATATTGAAAACTGTTTAGGATACTTTCAATATTTTTAATAACTTCCGTTTCACTAAACTGACAGTGGCTAATAGACATGTACCAATCTACACCAAAACCAGCAAGCTGGAGCAGAAAGTTAAAGAGTGATCCCTGAGCATTTCAAGTTTTAATTTGCTTCCAGCCCTAAGAATCATCCTCTATGCTTAATTTAAGACTGGAGTTTTACTGACAAGTTATAGCCTCCAGGAACAAGACTGACTGTGGAAACAGGCTAACAAAAGTCCGTTCTAAACATAGCTACAGATTGTTATAAGTTTAATATGGGTTCAAAGCCGGCTTTTTCTAACTCCATTGAAGATATTATTGGGAATAAAATGCACTTCTAAAAAGCTTTAGCTAGAGTGCACACAGCTTAACTGGTCTCAGCCACTGAAGTTCTCGTTTTTCAGTGATTATGGTTACCTGGACAAAAATCCTCACACTACAGTTAAAATGACTAAGGGCGTTGGTGTCAGCAGAAGCCTGTGGAGAAAGCTTCTCTTTGTGTCATTTTTACATGAATAATAACAGCTGATGTGCAGAATATTTTTAATATCAGAGTGGGAGGATATGAGAACCCCAGGTGCAGTTTCCGAGGTGCAGCTTACAAGTTTAATGGTGTTATTAGAAGTTGAAAATTCACAGCTTTTTTTGTTGGTAATGGAGGTGGGTTTGGACCCCTATGAACAGATGTAACAAATTCATTGCACATTCACCAGCTGAATCATTTCTTAGCATGCCATTCAGTGTACAGTACCCAGTAGCCTCCATGATAAACTGCAGAGCATCAATCACTCATTCTATCTTTAGAAAATCTAGTGGTTTATTTCTATTTGGTTTGGTAGCTTTTTTTAAATGTTTTATATGCTGCCCCAATACCTCATTAAAACTGCACATCCTTTCTAGATTTCTTTACATGAAGGTGTAAGTTTTAGCACAGTCTTTGCACGGATTTTCTAAACTAATTTTGACTTTTATTTTTTTTTTAATTTCTCCATAATTAGGGATTAGAGTTGGGTTTGGATTTGGAAGTCATGTTTAGGTTCAAAAGATTCCTGATGTTACATCTGATCCTTTACTGGCCTATTGATATATACCAAAGACGTCTTGTAATATTAAAACTGGGACTCTCAAATACTGACAGAAGTGAAATAATGAGCTAAAGTTGCTGCTTATCAACTAGGCTGAAGCAACAGTGTTTTATTAATCTCACTGTGTTGTGTTATCAAAAATCAAAGGAAAGCACTTTGCTCTTTAAAGGTCAAAAATTAGACCTTTCTTGGGGTCCTGCCTTCTTCTAGGGCAGAAGGGGCTTTCCACTGAATTAATCCTGCAGAAGGTCCTGTAGTGAAATGAGCCCACAGGAGAAGCAGCTAATGCAATTCCTATTTAAAAAATAAATAAGTCAAGCATGAACTTTAACTAGTCCTCGTTTTTATAATACCAGTGCTGGCAATAATACTAGAATTTCTTCAGACAAAGAACATTTTAATTTATGTCTGGTTATATTAAAGATGAGCACACTCCCTTGTTGCAGGAGCTTATTTGTATGAAAATGTAGACTAGTTACTTTTTTATATATGCTAAAATTAATGAAAAATTTCCAGCAACAAAAGGACACTTTAGCAACACTCTCCCTTTGGTGTATGAAGCAAATCAGAAATGGGAATTGGAGTAACTTGCAGCATTTACACATCTGATAATTTGGATTACTGCATGCAGGAACCTACAGTCTTTCTCTTACACCTACATTCCTCTTGCATTTTGGCTTTTTTACTATTCAATTTTATTTTTATTGAAGGCCTATTTTGTGCAATTATTCCCTCACAAAAGAGTTAAGTTGAAATAAATATTAACTACTATTAGAATTAACAATCTCATTCAGAGGAACATATTAGTAGTAAAACTGCATACTAATTAGTATTCAAATAAAATTACTTCATTATATTCCAATCAGTTATTTTTCTGCCTTTTCAAAAAATGCTTAAGCATACTACCTCAGTTTCTCCATTAAATTTGAGCTTGCTTCAGAAATTAATATGGATTTTAATCTTTTTGTGTTTCCTTTTCAGCTCGTTGGAGGGACTGCTATCAAAACCTAGAGCAGTAGAAGGTAATCCCATTCAGATGAGTAGAAATGTGAGGATTAAAAATTTGCAGCTACTCTTGTTTTTCCACCATGTAGCATCCTGACGTTTCTTTGTGAAGGAAAGAATGTGTCAGGGTTAGCATTAGCATGACTTCTCCTGCAAGTCTGGAAAAACATCTGTCATTCTGCCAGTCTTCCCATTAACTACCTGAGCAAATGCAGGGAGAAGATTTCCTGACTTTCAAGAGACTACCTCTGCTTTTATTTAGTTTTATTCTTTGCTAGACCTTTTGTTTTTAACAATTGCGAAAAGGTAATTGGCATCTTGTCACATTTACAACTCACTAAATTTCTATGTGCTTTATGCAATTAAAACTGGAAGGAATATTGCCAATATGTCAACAAAAATGCAACTAAGTGATGGGAGGGTTAGTTTACAGAAATTCCTGAACTCCTTTGTCTTGACCAAATGAAAGAAAATTGTTTTTGTAAGACAAGTGCATACTAGAAGGATTAGCTCTGATAAACTTTTATGTTCACATAAAAGACAGTCTGAGTACTAGGAAAAGGTATCAATTTCTTAAAAGCAGCTTTGCATTTAATTAGAGACAAGTCTTGTGTTTTAAAAGCTGAATGGGGTAGGGGGTGGGGTAGCGGGGACTAATGCCTTAAAACACAGAGACTGAGCCCCATAATTGCGTGGAGCGCACTGGAAATGTGGTTTTAAAATACACATTTTGCTAATACACACTGTGCTAAACTAGATCCTGCTGTGCAGAGAGGCCATGCCCCTCCATCTCACTCCTCCTGGCTGTTTGTTTCTACCAGTACTGATGCGCACCTCTAGGGTAAGCCAAGAGAGTTTTAGAGAGTTAAACTGGCAAAAAATGACTCTTAGCCCCACTCCCCCTTCCTCTCCCTCCAAAAAACGTAGGACCAGCCAAACAGCACAGTTGGAACAACGACCTAACTGACAATGGGAGTGCCCCTTTTGGAGTCAGCCCACATTAGACCACATCATCTGTATCATAAAAACTCACCAACGTGGTGTAAATCAGCATTATGTAAGGAATTACTCAGGTACTATATAATTCTAAAAGAGGCTCATTTCAGAAAATCTAGGTTTAAAATCTCACAGAAATATATTCATTGGAATATATGAGTAACATAATGAAATATATAACAGATAAGAGTAATACATAATGTATATATATGGAATATATAACATATGTCTAATATTTATGTAATATATTTATGATACAAGATAGACATAGCAGAAATTGTGGTGAAAATATGGGTTAATTGGCATAAAGTGTTAGTTGTACAAAGCATATACTTAATTTTATGCATGTTCTTACATGCTTTGCTGAGCTGGGATTATGGAGAGCACCCTCTAGTCATGTCAGAACATCAGTTAAATCTACATAAATCAATACCATGTCAGCAGTTTTCTAGATTAAATTACATGACTAGGAATTTGTAGACTACTTTTATACAAGTATAGGCCTAAGAAAATAAGCAGCTTTTATAATGTTTCATCTTACCTTGGACTCTGAATGTTTGTTAATATAATTCTTTAGTAAGAAATTTCATAGTGAAATGTATAAAATCTAAATAAATGTACCAGTCTGCAAATTGTTCAAAACCTGCAAGGTAGTGTGTTTTATAGAATACCTAAAACCAGGAAAAACCATGATGTCTGCGTAGTTCTATGCAGGAGGTTTTACTTACACACCCAGCTTCTGACAACACAAAATAAGTAGAAAGCCCTGTCTAAAAAAACAGAAAGAGTGTAAAACCCCAAAAGAAATGCTGACATTACTGCAGACCGCAAAGAATTGAGAACAGGCCCAAAAAGCTTAATTTGGTGAAAGACTGCTTATCTTGCTGTGTTCTTGAAATAAATGATCTGTCAAAATGACAAAAATGATATGTCATTGCATCTGTAACCAAAATAATCAATTCCCCGATAATGGGAGAATTTACTTTAATTTGTTAGAAGTCAGAATAGATACAAATACACTGCGAGTCAATACCATTTGCATTACAAGTGCCTGGTTTATTGCAAGATGCGGGAAAAAATGCACAGTGTGAAGTTGTGCTCCCAAACAGCGTATAAATTCAAAGCATAAATTGCTTTATAATTCAATTTTCAGTTTTAGTTTTGGTTTTTGTCACTTTATCATGTCTGTATGCATGAATGTCCATCTGCGGAAACAATGGATAAAATAGATCTTTCTAAACACTACTTGGAAAAAACCAAATGTTCATCACACAAACTTATTCATAATTGCTACTTAATCAAATGTAGGAGCAAACATTGTCTTGTATGCAATTTGTAACAATACATTAATTTAAATTTCATGTGACTTTCAAATAAAATAGGAAAAGGAAAATCAGTAAAATCTGCTATTGCCTGGCACCAGCAAAGGAGATTGTGATGTGAACCAAGAGCAGCATATACTGACTGTTACCAAGTAATACATAATAGGGATCCTGTTCTGCTCGCATTTGACATGCATTCTGCAGCAACCCATTTCCCCTTTCTATGGCACAGAGTCCATGCACACCCTATAAGTCTTTATAATACTGCTGCATTCCAACCAGAGGGTTCTGGTGGCCAATTTCTACTTGCTCTAAAGAAAGGTTTTTGCCCTGCTTCCCAAGAAAAGCTTCACATCTTCAGATTTGTGATTTTAGAATAAAATAAACAGTGGAAATCTGGAAAGTTAGCTGTTATTTAATAGTCTGATTTCCAGTTGTTAGAATTGTAGAAAGCTTCATGCAGAAGCTGATGCAGAGTTAATCTTGGCTGGGGACTGACTGCAGCAGGGCAGCAGTAGTTCCCATGCCTTCTTAAGTAGCTTAGGTAGTCTGCTGCTAGGATACCAGAGTTTGGGAATCCCTGGCTAGTATTTGCAAATTGTTTTGAAATAATACTTTGAAACAACATGTAAAAGTTTGAAGAGCTGTTTTTTAAGGAAAGCAAGAAAATAAAGTAACTCACTTCCCCTGAAATGAATCATCCTCCCCCCAACTTTTGGAAAAAAAAAAAACCCCACACTGTAAAATTTGGTATGAGTAAAACCCATAAGGTTCCCCAGTCATGTACTGTAATTTATGGAAAATTGTATAAATAAGAGTTGCAAATTACTGGGTGCTCATCTTCTGCCAATCTCAATTGGGAGTTCTGTCACTGATTTATAGAGGGCTGGGAGCTCACCTTCAGAATCAAAAGGACATTAAATATTATTTTATAGAGTTTATAGTAATCACAAAAATCTTTATTGAATTCTGTGTAATTTCCATAAAGTCCTTAGGACTCCCTGATACAATAAATGCCTTGTAATCCATTTGTCTGAACTAAGAAATACGAGTTATGTTAAGGCTTGTGAATATTTCCCTCTGAAAATTGTTTTCAGGTAAAGCATAATTTCTCATTTATTGATAGCAATTGCCACTGCATTTTGTGGCCTGAATTTTCTATTGCAATCAATAGATAAATCATAAAGTTGAAAAGTTCAAGAAGTTCTTTAGCAGAGAATAAATGCCAGCAGTCTCTACCTTTATGGTTATACTGACCTTATTATGGCCAAATCAGCCGCCTTGAAAATAAGCAAGTACTAAGCAGTGGCCATAATTTTAATACTGTTTTCTTGCTCAGGAGGACAGCCCACGCTCTGTTGTCACAGCTGCCTAATTGAAATTTGATCACACAGCTGGATGACTGGTCACACACCAGTGACCGCTCCGCGGCTTTGGCAGCTCATTGCTGTTACACTAACTTTTTGTTTCCCAATCATAAGCAAATTAGAGCAGGCAGCTGCAAAATCATCAATAGGTTAAATTCATTAGCTGTTCTCTCTATGAAATAAACAGGAAAATTAAGCTCTTCTTGGTCTTAATTAGTTCTTATAAAAGTTGGCAGGGAAACAAAGACATTTGTACACTCCTTTATTTTTATAAGAGACTTGCCCAAAAGAAAAACCTCAGACATGTAATTTCCTTTTTTTTTTTTTTCTCCTCCCCTGCTTAATGCTCTCAGTCAGAGGCTAACCCAGCACCCTGCCTGTGAGGGTAGAAAGAAAGGTGGTTTGGCATGGGGTTATGCTATGTCTCTTTTGTGCGGATCAGGGCATGTTCGGGGGAGCCTGCACAAGCTGTTTCCACAGTGATAGGCCACACTCTGTGTTTGCAGGCGCCCGTATGGGTAATTCTTCTGCAGGAGAAGCCTTAGCTGAGTCCTGTGGTTCCACAATCATTACCGCTGGCTCTGGGCCATGCCACATCACCCAGCAGTACAAATTTGATCTGGATCAGGTGTAGGCACATGATTACATTTCTGTCAAATTAGCAGAGTGCTTGGTGAGGATTTCATGCTGCCTGTCTGCTTTCATCTTGGTTGCAGAGGAAACGCGCTGTGCCGGAACAACAGAGGGTTAGGGTCGTGTGGGCAACCGATACCTGTTGCAGCACTAATCCTGCTGGGGCAAAGGTAACCCATCAAAGTTTTGTTGGAACAAATTGAATTGGCAGAAAGCATTTCAACTGGAACAGCACTTTGTGTCATGTACCCATAGCAGCGTAAAGCTGCAGCAGAGGCCTCCACTGTGTAGTTAAACATTTGCCTATCCTTTAGCCACAGACTAGTCCAGAGGAGTCTTAATTCTCCTTATTCGAACTATTTTCCACAGAATTTACTTGTGCTTCGTGCTTGTATGGTGTTCTGGCCCCTATATACTTTTTAAGGTGCAGCTCTGTGGTGAGCTGAAAACAATGTAAGGCTTTACCGCTGCTGAAAAGGTGTGATGTCACCACTTCCATTGCATCAGCTCTAGTAATGATGCCAGTTGTGGAGTGAGTCAGACTAGAAAGCTGATTTTGCTGAAAACTAAGAAAAAAAATAATAGTAAGAAAGAAAATCAGTGAAAGTTTGGATTGCTCCTTTGCTGGCAGCCATAAGATTAATTTGAGCCAACTGTGAGCCCACGGGTTCAGACTTTGAGTTTCAGCTCTGACTATTTTCCAGCTGAAAGGTCTTGTCATAACAAGGTGAGGAAAAAACCTTACGAACAGCTGTGATAAATGGTTAACAAGGAAGCTACTAATTTACTGAAATGTTAGTCTTCTGAATCATTGTGAAATATTTCCAGTGGCTATGTGCATAATAGCATTCATGTTTATGGTATTGCTTATTGGTAAAATCTTTATGCTAATGAAATAAACTTTTTTGAATTTTTACTTTCTGACAGTAAGTAACATTCAAGGAAAAAAAATATCTTCGACTTCTGTCTTCTTATCCGTTAATCTGTAATTCCTCTACTGGGATTGCATTTTGCTTTAATTCCTTGACTTGTAACTCAACCACTGAACAGGCATTCCTTTCTGGTTCTAGATAAGATAGTTACTCATCAGCACTTTAGAAAGAATTTACCTTTCTCAGCCATCAATTAAGTGAGCATTTCTAAGACAGGGCAATAAATCCGATGTGGGGATTAATGAAGCTTTAAAAAGAAATGGCTACTGACGGCTATCTCCGCTGCTGCATCCCCTCCCTCCTGGGAGCTATGTAGGTAAGCAGCCAGCTAGCAGGAATTTTGGAGAGAATAGCTGAGCGGTAGGAGCAGAGTAGAACTGAGGACTATGTGGGGATTTCAAGAAAGAGCTTGCATAGACAAAGACTGCAGGAGATGTCAGAGGGTGAATTATGAAAACTATGTGAAGGAGGAACAAGGGGAGAGAACTGTTTGGTGCTGGAGGAAGGTTGTATCTGGTGGGGAGGACAAAAAGCAAGCATTAATTCCCGAAGAGCGGGTACTGAGAAGATGTGGCACTGTTGTTTCCTAATCTGTTTCTGGTAAAATAGCCTAAGAAATAGGTCAAAGCACTTATTCATACTATTCAAGCTAATCTTCCTGATTCTTAGCTGTAGCTGTTTAGGACATGCTAAAATGAATAACCATGCTACCAGAACCGTGGATTTGTAAATTTACTGTAAGAAGTAGTAGAATACTGCCTTAAAGCACTACAGCTGCTTGCAAAGTAAATTACCAAGACTGCCTAAATAAAGAATTAGGGAACTCTCTTACTTCACTTTTACTTGAAGTCCTAGAAAACTCACCTCTGAGTTGTCAAAGCTAAATAAACTTCCTAGCCTTCGCTTTTCAGAAAGTAATTTAACTTAAAGTTAGACAGATTATTGTGGTTTACATCTTAGTTAAGGCTAACTCCATAACCCACTTTAAATGAGGGAGGATAGACAGAAATTTCTCAAACCACAGATGAAAATAAAATTCCTGGTGTTCCCTGAGTAACTTGTTGGAAAAGTTAAGTATATTACTATTACTTAAAACATCACGTTGGGGGTCTCTAATTTAAATTGCAGGAAAAGAAAAATGTTTCTATTACGTCACTTAAGTAGTCTGCCAAGGCTTTGAATTGGATTTACTGGAATGAACTAGGAAGTTATAGGTCTGGATTGCTTCTTTGTGTCAAACTGACCACATAAAGGCATGAGCAATTTAAATATGCAACTGACTGTTCATTTAAGGCTCCTGCTTCTTGAGTTTGCTGCTTTTTCCAATACTTCAGTTAAAGATATTAAAAACCCAAGATATATTTAAATTGAGATATTCTATGTGAATAGTAACAGAAGGTCACAATATGTTCAGAGAATTCAAATATATGAATGTTCTCTTATGAATACTTACTTCTTGTATAGATGGAGTTGCAGATGGGTTACCAGATGGAATACCTTCCTTCCAGTATAGTTACATGTATTTAAAAATGGATGCAATGCAATCATATTATTTAAATCAATTCTGTTATTGCTTTTGAAGCCATAATGACAGTAACTATTCTGTTACAGAGAAATGTGGCAAGAGGAATGTAATTTCTTGCTGTAGAATTGCTGGGCTTGACTGAGATCTAAAAAGTCTCTCTCTGAAGAAGGGACCTTAAACCAGTGCTCTTTTCTTTAGGAGATTGTTTGAATATGCTAACAGCATGCAGTAAAGTTCAGACAGGGCACTAGATGTCCTGGAGCAGGTGAAACAGAACTGGATAAAAAGAAATTACAATAAGAGCATTTTGGGACATAGCAATTCAGAAGTACTCTTCCCTTCTTAACAAAAATCAATCCCCGTGCCTTAGCCCGAGGCCCAGTACATCTTGGCAGAAGCATTCTTTTCACATGCTCAGTCCTTTGCCCCTTGATTATCTTGGTTAGCTGGATGTCATTAATATCAACATCACCATAGCATAATATTAAATATAAAACAAAAGAAAAACCCTGCCCAGAGAGTGAAAAACTAAAACACTGTATACACCCTTTTTCAATTCATATATTATCGCATCAGCCTACCATACTTTACTTCTATCCTCATGCTTTACTTGTGTTGTGTCTTCTTTTCCAGACTGCCATTCATTCACCTGTGAAAAGTCATCAGCTAGCAAGAGCTCTTGTTCCAGTATCCTCACTGCCTTCTTTCTCTTGTCATGTCTGGTCAGTGACCACTATAAATTTCAACATCCTTGTGATTGTCTTACCACATTTTTGCAGAACAAGGCACAGAAATTAGCGATGATAGTAATCATAGGAGGGAGGTTTTGGGTAAAGCAAGCAGGGACACCTACATCCAGTTGGCCAGAACCATGTCCAGATGGCTTTTGAGTAACTCCAAGGATGAAGACTCCAAACCTCTCTGGGCAACTTGTGCCAGTGCTCGGTCACCCTCACAGAGGAGAAGTGTGTCCTGATGTTCAGAGGGAACCTCTTATTTTTGAGAGTTTGGAGTCTGGGCCCATTGCTTCTGGTCCTGGCTCTGGGCACCACTGAAGAGAGCTTGGCTCTGTCCTTCTTGCACTCTCCCTTCAGATATTTGTGTACATTGATGAGTTCTCTCCTCGAGCCTTCTTCATTCTTCCCAGCTCTCTCAGCCTCTTCTCATAGCACAGATGCTCCAGTCTCTTCATCATCCTTGTGGCCCTTTTTTGGACTCTCTTCAGTATGCCCATGTCTCTTTTGTACTTGGAGGCCCTTATCTGGACCCAGCACTCCAGATGCGACATTACCAGTGCTGAGTGGACAGTAAGGATTATCTCCCTTAACCTGCTGGCTTTACTAAAGCATGTCAGCAAGACAATTTATTTCAGTTGCCAAGTTCCTCAAAGTAAAATCTGACATTTTCTTCTCCTACCACAACTGGAAGAAAGAGTCAAAAGCTGTAGGTTCTCCATAAAGGTCAGGAGTGCTTTATCTGATCACTTATATCTCCTACATGCTTTGATGTTGTCAGTATTAACCCTACCATATTCAACAAAGTAAGAATGTAATTCAGCTTTTAAAAATTGTCTTTCCTTGCCTCAGAAGTTAAAATTCAAACTGCTGTTAAGCAATGACGCCAGTACCTTTATGCATGTAGATGTCTCAGCTCCAGGCTTGAAGTTCTTGAACTCGCTATGAGCCCGGAAAAGGAGGGAGTGGTAGGAGGAAGGACTGGAGTGACTCAGAGTTCTTCAGTCCTTAGCTCTGGTTATGTGTAACTGGAGGCTTCTGAAACAACCCCAGACCTCCTGTTCTGTCTGGGCCCTGTTTCAAACTTTTTATAGTCTGATATTCAACTTTGAATTTCCAGGCATGTTCTGATTTGCCTGTTTCAAAATACATGCAATGTATAAATGAAATGTAAAGTATAAGCCAGACTTTTTAGATAGAAGAGCCTTTGGGACTAGAACTGTCTTTTAGTCTTGCATTGCCTGCCACAGCGGTGGTGTGGTGCAGTATTAGGTGTTACAATACAAAAACATAACGATTAATGAGAAGAGTGAACAGGTATTGAATTATCTGGCTATTCCTCTGAATTGCGTAGCTGATCTGACAAAAGAATTATGAAAATTCAGAAAAGTTCAAGTCTTTTAAAGCTTCTTTAGAATGTGTTAAAGATACTGAACCCCAAAAGGAAAAAAACTCCCTAGATTTGCTAGGATTGTATTCGTTTTCTTCAAAGAAATAAGGAGTGCTTGTAAGAAAAGCAAGAGAGGTTGAGAGCGATCCCAGATCTGCACGCCAGAGGGAGCTGTATCCACACAGAACTGGAGGTCCCGGTGTGTGCCAGGAATGCGGAGCAGGGATCTTGTAATAGGATGAATATAAATACGAGGGATTTGGATAACCTGGAAGTGATTTTATTTTATGCCCGTTTCTAATTTTTACCTTAATTTCTTCTTACCATTAAAAAGAGTACAGTTTTGGTTGGTTTGTATTGCAAGAAGGATAAAATAATTTCAAAGGCAGAGATCAAGCACACTGATCAAATAATCTGGTTTATTGTGTTCATGCAATGTAATAGAATTAGCTATACCTACTCTGTTGTTATTGTCCTGGGAAAAATACTTTGAATATGCTATTTTGACTTCTCATAACTATGAAAAACACTCACATTTTAGATTGAAATGTGCCTTGCCTGGTCCCCATACAAAGCTGAAACTCGAGGGAATGTTTGAAATTCAGAATATACCTAAGAACAAGAGAAATGGTAAAATTATATGCTTCACATTAAAAAGCATTCCCTTAAAAATTTTTTATCAGCTCTCATGTTGTTGTTTTGTTTTTCATAAATAGTGTTTTTATATGGTCATAACTATAAGTTATCGAATCATAAATATGTTTTAGATATACTTTGTATGATGCTAACTATACAAACCACCATTCCTGTCCTCCTGGCTCTGCTCATGGTTGGTGGGGGATAGATGTGAATCAAGGAGTGAGTTTGAGCCTGGAAACAGGGTGGCAAGGGGAAGATGTTTTAATTTTTGTTTTCGTTTCTTACCCTCCAAATCTGTTTTAATTAGCTATAAATTGAATTATTTTCCCCCAAGTTATGTCTATTTTGCCCATGACAGTAATGGGGAAGGGATCACCCTATCTTTGTCTTGATCTATAAGCTTTTCAGCTTATCCACTCTTCCCATTCTGTTGAAGGAGGGATGGTGGATGGTGTGAGCTGGGTAGGGGTCTAGCAGCCAGCTGAAGTCAACATAGTACCAAGGATATAGTTTGGAATTGGGTGATCTAGGAACTTTTTGAGTACCAAGGATGAACTGTTTGGTTCTAAGGATGATATACCAAGAAAAAAATGGGGGTTTGAAGTCTCTAGCATTTATAGTTTCCTCTATGTCAAATGGAAAGGAATGGCTCTCTAGGTTTTCATGGTGTTAGAGGAGAAACTCCATCAGAATAAAAGAAGATATCCTACATCTTCTGTTTTGATATAAAACTTTACAAGAACTCAGGACAAGTCCTAAAAGTCCTTCAGTTAATCCTGTTTTGGAAGAGATTATGTAGTAAACCTAAGTCATGGCTGGTCTTAAAGAAGTGAAATTTAGAGCAAGACTGTTGCATATTTAAAACAATTTAATATATTTCCATGAGGAAAAAAAGACAAACTCAAGACCCCATCAAGAGTAAAGCAGAGAACAAGTAACTAAATACACAGTTGTCCCAAATTTTTCGGTGTCATTAACTCTTGGATATATCAGCTTTTAGACTCATGAATGTTTTATTTGCTCTTTCATAGATCTTCCTGAGAGATAACCAATTCGATACTGCACAACAAAAGAAGTAATCAGACTCCACTGACCTGTTTAACCCTGATTGTGAAGGATGAAAAACAACAGCTGCTTTCTGTGGAACAGGGTTTCTGGTGGCACTTGCTTCTTTCCTTTGGGATGATATTGGCATAAAGACATCAAGATATTGAACTCATAATGTTGTGAGTTTATACACTCCAGACTGTGTTCCATCACTTTTTGAAGCAGGTATGTTCTTTGTATAACTTTGCCTTTTTTTCAGCACTAATCCAAATGAACTATGGGCATTGCAAGAAAAAAAGGCATATTATTACAACCCCTGTATAAGATACTTAATGCTGGGTAGTATAAAATTGGTGCAGAAAGAGATGAAGTTAACTGGGGTCCCATTGTCTTAGGAGCTGTGGAATCGTTACCAGAATTTGGATTGTCTTTAATTAATTTTATTGTCATTCAAGAAAGAAAACAACATTTTCTTGACTTTGTTCTACTGGAACAAAAATACATAGCTCAAAAAATAGGGTTCTAATGTAATTTCAGCCATCAGGAATGTATCTAGTACTAAAATTGTGACTGTTACATCTTCCATAATAAGCAGAGTTTAACTTTTTCTAGGAAAGTATTGTCTCATTGCACTTTTAGTATTTTATAGGACTGCTTTAAATAAGTAAGAAATAATTTTGAATAGCTAAACCTTGAAGTTGATTAATCACTAGAAGACTGATTAGGCTAGTGAGTCTAAACTTCCATAGCTGACTAGGTTATTAAAATTATTTTATGAGAAAGTACAAGTTACATGACCTTGTAGTTCTTTAGAATTAAATCCATCATAACTTTAATTTTGGTTTATGCTTCAAGGCTGCCATGTAGCTTATCAGCATTCGGTAACAGATTTTTTAACTAATGCCATATATCTGTGACTTCACATGGTTACTACCATTATCTTGTGCATTAATAGGCTTCATGTGCCTTGCATGATTCTAGTGCCAGAAGAGATCCCAGGATTATGTTAAATATGCTCTAGGCATACCATCATTAACTAAAAGCATGGGGACTACTGCAGGTGGTAAAGTAATATCTAGATACTCACATGCAATTTTATTTTCTAATTGTTAACTTAAAACCAAAAGTTCAGTACATTTAATTGAGGGATTGTTTACAACACTTAAAAGAGAGGAGGTTTTTTTCAGCAGATTGCAAGTTAGGTGGTCAGAGAAAGAAAACATCAAAGTAAATGCTATGTGCCAGAGTTACTATGTGGATTATGTTTCTCTGTGTACTTACATGGTATTTGATTTTCTTTTTCATACTGAGTAGTGTTGAAGAACCTGAAAGTGCTACATGGTTAGTTCTGAACCAAAATGTGGCTTAGTAAATAATATATGAATAATGTCATGATAGTGTTTCTAGTTCAGCAATGAGAAGGATGTAATTAAAGAGAGGGTATTCTTACCTAACAAAACAGGTTTACAGAAATTTTTCTTATGGCTGGGGTTACTGTTCACTTTTAGGCTTTTTCTGTGATCACTTTTCAACATTTGGAGAGGGGTGCAACATTCAAAGAAAGAAAGTTGTGGTGTGAGTTTTGTTGTGGCAAGTCTGCCATCAATGAGCTGTAGCTTTCTCTTATGAATCATAGGTATCTATATCTTGTGGTTTAAATTATGTTTTATATGGAATCCTAGAATGGTTTGAGTTGGAAGGGACCTTAAAGGTCATCTAGTTCCAANAATTTCTTCCTAATATCTAATCTAAATTTAGCCACTTTCAGTTTAAAGCCATTCCCACTTGTCCTATTACTACATACTTGTAAAAAGTCCCTCTCTAGCTCTCTTATAGGCCCTCTCGAAGTACTGGAAAGCTGCCAGAAGGAGTTTCTGCTGTTTGAGTTTCTTTGTGTCATTGCCTAGCATTAGCTAGGTCTGGTTTAGAAATGTTTAGTTCTTCAAATCCAAAAAGATGAACTGCACACTATAAGGAGGTAGTCAAGCCACTCAATGAAGAATCACTGGTTTGTCTGCTTCTCTTCTGCGATGAAGGGAGGAACAAATGTTAGATCTGAAGTGGACTAAATCTGTCAGTCTGTGCTTGCACTATACTGTAAGGGTGCCATGTTAAATTTATCAGAAGCTTATTAATTCAGTCCAAAGTCTTGTATCTCAAATAAGATAGGACCCTGACAGATGTCAGTATTTCCCATGAAGAATTTTTCAATAAAGTTACTTTTATAACTACTGAGATCAATTCTTGGTATCTACTGTCACCACATAGGTCCAGATTCACTCTACCAGTTCTCAGGGTCATGAGTTGGGAGTTACAGAATCAATCAGGTTGGAAAACATCTCTGAGATCATCAAATCTAATCTATGACTGAACACCACCATGCCAACTAAACCACGGCACAAAGTGCCACATCCAGTCTTTCCTTTAAACACCTCCAGGGATGGTGACTCCACCAACTCCCCAGCAGCCCATTGCACTGTCTAACAACCCTTTCTGTGAAGAAATTCTTCCTAATGTCTGACGTAGACCTCCCTTAGTGCATCTTAAGACTGTGTCCTCTTGTCCTGTCACTGGTTGCCTGGGAGAAGAGGTCAACCCCCACCTGGCTACATCTCCTTTCAGGGAGTTGTAGAGAGTGATAAGGTCACCCCTGAGCCTCCTTTTCTCCAGGCTAAACACCCCCAGCTCCCTCAGTTGCTCCTCATCAGACTTGTGCTCCAGACCCTTCACCAGCTCTGTTGCTCTTTTCTGAACTTCCTTCAGCACCTCAATGTTCTTCCTAAATTGAGGGGCCTAGAACTGGACACAGTACTCGAGCTGCAGTCATCCTGAGCACACCGTAAAGAAAATAGGCAGAAAGTGCTTGGCCAGTTGTTCTCTGAGTCTGTTGACAACATAAGGATTCTAGTTTGATTCAGAGTCAAATTTAATCACAGCTTAGGCACCTAAAATTGGTTGGGCTGCACCTGAACCCTTGTATTGAGAAAGCAAAAAATTTCCACTTTGTTGCATTAGGTAATACTCAGAGGTACAAAGCTCTTACCCCACTGTAAGAAGTCAATAACCTCAACAAATAGTGGAAAAATTTTCCTAAGACTTAGAAAAGACAAATGTAAACAAACATAAATAAAACTAGGTGGAAATAAAATGTTTGGGTGTTAATGCTATAGCACATTTAGCTATTCATTTCAGTGACAGCAACATCAAGCCTTTAATATGAACAGTGCTACCCAACACAAAAGCTTCTGTTCTTTGGTTTTTGCTTTCCCATTTTCTCATTTTTTCCTAATTGTAAAATATCTTAAAGGACAGAGGATAATATAGAGGAGATTTTATTCTAGATTCACTTTAATGTATTTTTAACCTTTTGCTGCCTCATTAAAATCTATTAAAATGAATAATAAGAAATACTATCTAGATATACTTGCAGTCTCTGGTATTTTAAATTATGTTCTACATTGGCAGCTTTGGTAATGCACTGCTATCATGGCTGAACAAAGGCAACGTACTTTGTCAACGTCAGGCGAATCATTATATAAAATCCTGGCACTAGAGAAGGGAGCAACGCATGATGAGATTAAGAAGTCCTACAGGTATGTAAAATGTGCTTTGCAACAGGTCTAAAAATGCTTATTTGTCTGGCATGATTATGATGGTAAAACTTTTTGAGTTACCTGCACTGTAGACATTCACTGTCACAATCCGTTCTTTTTTTTAATTTGTGAGCCTGAAAAGAATCAGAAATTATACAATGTGAATCTGCTGATTTCATCCCACAAGCAATCTGTGATTCTTCTGAGATGTTGTAATCTAAGCAAATGAGAGGTCAGACTGTTGGGATTAACTGGCATGAGGTATTTGAATACTACACACAGTTCTTGTGTTAGCATATTTTCTGACGTATGTTGAAAAGTAAAACCAATGCAAAGTGCTATAATGACAATTTAAGAACAACAGTAAGAGACATAAGGCGTTCAATCAGTTTATCTTGTCAGAAAAGAAAAAGATTATTTAGAAGAAGAGATAGATTTAGTAGAAAAGAAAAAGATAGATTCTTTGATTATAGTGTGTAATATCCTTGAAGGGGAAAATTGCTAGGTGTGAGATAGTTGTTCACTTTATAAAGCCAGGCTTAACCAAAAGCAGTGCTTGGAATCTGCAAATGATTTGAGCTGACAAAGAGGTACATGGTTTTAACTGTGAGTGTAACCGACTACTGAAAAATACTGGCACAGAAATGGTAGTTTCTCCACTGAAAAAGAAGAGAGGACATTAAAACTAGTTTGAGTCAAATACAAGTTATCAAAATGGTGGCAAATATTTTATTGGTGAAATGTAACAAGACCTAGAAGTAAGACCAGAAGATTTTATGGGTAATTTTGCCCTTAAATTTCTTCAGCTGCTGTTGAAAGAGAAAGAAATTTAAATGTCATGTGTGAAGTTGATGTTCTTGACACTGAAATATGTCAGACATGTACTTGTAGGTTTAATAAATATTGTAAAACTTTTATTACAGCATCAATCTGGGTGTTGTTGGTTGCACTGTTATTACCAAGCAAACTTTAACACAGATTACTTTTCCTATCAAATGTAAGAATACATTTGAACTCAAAAAGGGTTTATGAAATAGATCTACTTGCATCATTGTTTAGCTTGAATTTTGGCAGGACTCTGTCCTCCACGTTTTTGAACAAATTGCACTTCTCCTCCTTTCTGTTCCTAAAGGCACATACTCAATGAAGGCAGAAGCAGCAAATGTCCAAACTCTTCATACAGGGGAAGGAGAACTGTTGACATCCCATGGTTCCATTGTCTTGCATAATTATACCACTGGGAGAAAAGCATACTGTGGTATCAAATTCACTTATGACTTGCACCTTCTGTGTCCCTGTAGTATAGGCTGTAGAAATCATCTTCCGTATCAAACTTCATGTTTTCCGGTTGCTTTTACATTTAATTTTCTGGAAATCCTCAAAGGAGAAAGTTGTCATGGAAGAATGTAGAATGGAATTAACTTTATTTAATGCTGAGCATTAATATGGATGATTTACACAGTGATCTATGGCAAAACTGACAGTGGAGGTGCTTCCTCCATCTTTATTAGTAAATAGAGGAAAAAAAAGGCTGCTTCTGACTGAAGTGGAAATGTCAGAGGGATTCACTTTTAATGGAGTAGCTGTAAATATTTGCAAGATAAAATGATGAGTCAGTCTCATAGAATTGCTTTAATTATAATTTAATTTATGCTAATCCAAAAATCTGCAGCTGAAATGGTATTCTTTAGTACAAGGTATAAAGCCTGATTCTGAGTTTCCTGCCATTATTAATTAAGTCACTGTTAATCATACTATGACAGCTCAGGGCAAAATTTGCTTTTTAATAAACATGACAGACATAACTCTGTGATTTTATTTGGAGTTTGGCACAATCTAATTTATTGGGGAGTAAAGCTAATGGGCTTCTAATCAGCAGAATTTCAAAGGAGATCTGTTTATCTTCAATATAATACAAAAATAATTTTAGAACCTTTTTTTTGGTGTAATAAATTAAACTGTACTTTGACTTATGCTTTCCTGTCTGACAGTGAAGAAATATGCAGAGAGATACTGGATTTCTTGTTTTCTTCAGAAGTTTCAAAAGATCCTGTTTGATAGACTACTTACAAGAAAATCATAGAATCATAGAGTGGTTTATGTTGGAAGGGACCTTAAAGATCATCTAGTTCCAACCCTCTGCCCTGGGTTCCTCAGACTAGACCAGATTGCTCAAAGCCTCATCCAATCTGGCCTTGAACACTTCCAGGGATAGGTCATCCACAGCTTTTCTGAGCAACCAATTCCCTTGCATCACCACCCTCGCAGTGAAGAATTTCTTCCTAATATCTAATCTAAACTTTGCCTCTTTCCATTTATAGCCATTGCCTCTTGTCCTAACACTACATACCTATGTCAAAAGCCCTGCTCCAGCTTTCCTGTAGGCCCTCTCTAAGTACTGGAAGGTTCCAATTATGTCACACTAAAGATTTCTCTTTTCCAGTCTGAATAATCCAAATCCTTCTGGCCTTTCCTCATGGGAAAGGTGCTACATCCTGCTAATCATCATGGTGTCCCTACCAAGGACTTGGTCCAAAAGGTCAACACCTCTGTGACAGAGTACATTGGTGATTAAGAATTTTATTAGAAAATGTGTACAGCACTCTTATTGCTATTTAATTACTACCAAGCATGGACGGATAATGGCTTACTCATGCCTATGCCAGTGGCCTGTGCAGCTTCTGATACAGCCTCAGGGTCCACCCAAGGATCCCCACAGCCACAAGAGGAAACAGCCCCTATGGTCCAGGAAAGGGAATGGAAAACGTTGGAGAATGCGGGCATCGATCCCGCTACCTCTCACATGCTAAGCGAGCGCTCTACCACTTGAGCTAATTCCCCACCCTATAGCCTCTGCCTGAGGTCCTCTCCCCTCCCAGGGACCCACGCAGCCCTGACCCAGCATGCCCTGCACCCAAAGCCTGGGCCTCCCAATGGCCTCACTCTCATACCACCACCCACCCACTCACTTTCCTGCTGGAGGTGACCCCTAACAACTTCAATGCTCAGAATCACCATCGCCTGCCCAAGGGTTCTCTCAAAACTGCTGAGGCAATTGGATTCCCAAAGTCAGACAAAAGCTCATGACTGGGCAGCTCAGTATGGGGAGTCCCCTAGGCAGGACCAAAAAAAGGCAGTGGTGCCACAGGATGTGGACCAGAGCCAAAAGAGCACTCCTTCGAGCCGGAGTTGAACCAGCGACCTAAGGATGGCCGTGCAAGGGAGCCTACAGTCCTCCGCTCTACCAGCTGAGCTATCGAAGGAAGCATGGGCACATGCCCAGGACCTCACCCACCACACACTCAGACCGCACTTCTCCCAAGCCACAGTGCACCATCATGCCTCTATTACCACATCCTGCTTCAAACAGCCTCAGCTCCAACATCACAGCACCTTGCTCAACACTTTAGCCCATCAATCATGCAAGCCACAAACAGAAATGCTTCATAAGCTCCTTGGATGTCATCTTCTACAGATGGACTCTCTTCATGGCCACACAGAGCTTACCTATATCCTGCTGCATTTTCCCTTGATTCCCTTTCACGATGCTGTCTTCAGCCCACTGCTTAAGCATAAGACAAAACAAAATTACAGCCATTCCTCTCTTCTGTAACCTATGCCTAAGCACTGCAACAAGTCCTCCAAGCCTATCTTTCTGCAAACTGAACATGCCCACTCTCTTCAGCCCATCCTTAAAGAGAAATCCATTGATTCCTTGAGACTCTTGGTGGCCCTCCCCTGAGGTTGTTCATTTCACTGATGTCCTTTCCTGTACTTCGCTTGATACTTGGGAATTGTCAAGCAAGGAAAGAGAAGATCAATTCTTCTGTCAAACTCCCCATAGTACTCTTGATACACCCCTGGATGTCATCCTCCTCTGTAAATCCAGGGCACACCATAAATCTCCCCAGAGGACAGATGGATGCCCACCAAAGGGCCCTCTTTCCAGGAACGGGGAATGGAAAAGCATTGGAGAATGCGGGCATCGATCCCGCTGCCTCTCACATGCTAAGCGAGCGCTCTACCACTTGAGCTAATTCCCCACCCTGCAGCCTCTGCTTGAGGTCCTCTCCCCTCCCAGGCACCCAGCCCTGACCCAGCATGCCCTGCACCTGAAGCCTGGGCCTCCCACTGGTATCGCTCTCAAACCAACACCATCTCATCCTCTCACTTTCCTGTTGGGCGTGACTGCAGACAACTCCAGGACTTGGAACCACCATCTGTCACCAAGCGTTCACCTAAAAATACCTTGGCTGGTCATCTTTCCAAAGCCAGACAAGCATTCATGGCTGGAGAGCCCTTTGAAGGGGAGCCTCCTGGGCATGACCAGAAAAAAGGCAGTGGTGCCACAGGATGTGGACCAGAGCCAAAAGAGTAGTCCTCCGAGCCGGAGTTGAACCAGCGACCTAAGGATGGCCGTGCAAGGGAGCCTACAGTCCTCCGCTCTACCAGCTGAGCTATCGAAGGAAGCATGGGCACATGCCCAGGACCTCACCCACCACACACTCAGACCGCACTTCTCCCAAGCCACAGTGCACCATCATGCCTCTGTTACCACATCCTGCTTCAAACAGCCTCAGCTCCAACATCACAGCACCTTGCTCAACACTTTAGCCCATCAATCATGCAAGCCACAAACAGAAATGCTTCATGAGCTCCTTGGATGTCATCTTCTACAGATGGACTCTCTTCATGGCCACACAGAGCTTACCTATCTCCTGCTGCATTTTCCCTTGATTCCCTTTCACTGTGCTGTCTTCAGCTCTCTGCTCAAGCATAAGACAAAACAAAATTACAACGACTCCTATGTTCTGTAACCTACATTTAAGTGTCACAAGGTCATCTGCAAGTCCTCCAAACCTATCTTTCTGCAACGGAACGTGCCCACTCTCCTCAGCCCATCCTTAAAGAGAAATCCATTGATTCCTTGAGACTCTTGGTGGCCCTCCCCTGAGGTTGTTCATTTCATTGATGTCCTTTTCTGTACTGGGCTTGATATTTGAGAACTGTCAAGCTATCTTGGTTTAAGTCAAGGTGGTAGACACTTCAAAATTAGTTACCTCCCATTTATTTTTAGCCAATCGCCTTCCACCAATAAGCAGAGATGAACACAAGTAGATATAAGTGAAAAAATAACAGTTTGCCAAAAATGCGAAATAGCAACAGGCAAGAAAAATAACAGTAATAACCACGAGTTACAAAGTTGCTAAATCTTACAGACTCCCTGGGAACAAAGAGAAACTGAAAATGGCGGAGAAAACTGTCCGCCCAAGATGGCACCCGCCATGAACAATCACATGTGGAGAGACAAAGATGGTGGCAGCTCCCCACCTCTTTCAACTCATGTGGACACAGAGAACTAAAAGAGAGAAAAAAAGACCCAAAACAACACAGATACCAAACCTCCATGATCACAAAAACTCCCCCCAAACAACAAGCAACAAAGAACAAGGACAAAACAAAAAGAAAACCTAGAGTCCAAAACCAGACAAAAACCCCTCCTATCTCTCTGGTGGTGGCAGCTCTATCAAAAAATGCAATCCAGCAGCTGGAACTCAGACCAGCTGGAACTCAGACTGCCTGGAACTCATAGAGAGACTTCACCTTTTTCTCATGAGAAACAGCAGGCAGCCGGCCGGGGCGACTCAGACTCCATGCCTTCCCACTTCCACTGGGCACTGCTGGCAGATTGGGGCAACCATGTAGAGTGGGGCTGTTCCACTTTCCTTGGCACAATGTCGTGACTGTAGACTGGTATTTGTGAAATGTGCTTTGAAGCAGTCCAGGACCACGATATGTAGCTCTTTGGAAACCTGCCTGAAGCAATCCTGTCAGGAAAGAAAATGAAAGAAAACCAAGGGGAGCCCCCATCCACGCTACCTCAGCTCTCTCCCTGGGAGAATTAAACGGAAAAGCAAAAGCTAAGAGGTCATAGAGAGCTATGCCTGAGAGATCCTGGCTTTTAAAAGATCTGGCAATGCTCCAGCCCTGCAGTTCCATTTTCGGCCACAAGGTTTCCAAGCGACAGTAACAATTTTGGGCACAGGTAGATATGGAATGTGATAACATTTTGGGTTACCCAGGACATAAGCAAAGAAGGAGAAAATCAATGAATTCATTAAACTGCCCACAGTGCTCTTGATGTCATCCTCCTCTGTAAATCCAGGGCACACCATAAAATCTCCCCACAGCTTCCCTAGGGGTCAGATTGATTCCTGGCAAAGAGTCCTGTGTCCAGGCAAAGGAAATGAAAAGCATTGGAGAATGCGGGCATCGATCCCGCTGCCTCTCACATGCTAAGCGAGCGCTCTACCACTTGAGCTAATTCCCCACCCTGCAGCCTCTGTCTGAGGTCCTCTCCCCTCCCAGGCACCCAGCCCTGACCCAGCATGCCCTGCACCCAAAGCCTGGGCCTCCCAATGGCCTCACTCTCATACCACCAACTCATCCACTCACATCCCTACGAGGTAACTGCAGACAACTCCAGGACTTGGAACCACCATCTGTCACCAAGCGTTCACCTAAAAATACCTTGGCTGGTCATCTTTCCAAAGCCAGACAAGCATTCATGGCTGGAGAGCCCTTTGAAGGGGAGCCTCCTGGGCATGACCAGAAAAAAGGCAGTGGTGCCACAGGATGTGGACCAGAGCCAAAAGAGCACTCCTTCGAGCCGGAGTTGAACCAGCGACCTAAGGATGGCCGTGCAAGGGAGCCTACAGTCCTCCGCTCTACCAGCTGAGCTATCGAAGGAAGCATGGGCACATGCCCAGGACCTCGCCCAGCACACACTCAGACCGCACTTCTCCCAAGCCACAGTGCACCATCGTGCCTCTATTACATCCTGCTTCAAACAGCCTCAGCTCCAACATCACAGCACCTTGCTCAACACTTTAGCCCATCAATCATGCAAACCACAAACAGAAAGGCTTCATAAGCTCCTTGGATGTCATCTTTTACAGATGGACTCTCTTCATGGCCACACAGGGCTTACCTATATCCTGTTGCATTTTCCCTTGATTCCCTTTCATGATGCTGTCTTCAGCCCGCTGCTTAAGCATCAGATAAAGGACAGCATTTCCTCTACTCTGTAATCTCCTACAAGCACGAAGGTCGTGTCTAAGCCCGCTCATTCTCTCCTTCAACAGTCCGAACAGTCTCACTGTTCTCACTCATCCATGTAGAGGAATCCCTCCACTCTGTGAGGTTCTTGGTGGCCTGTGATTGTGTATTTTCCTTTGAATGGTTTGTTCTGTTTCCCCCTTCCAAAAATGTATGGTATATTCCTAAGGTGTAACCCGGCCTATGATCCCTCCCCTATGAGCCTTTCATTGGTTCAAGCCTTGGGCCCGCGGGCCCTTCGAAACTGTGATAAGGGAGTGCTCAGAGGCACGAGGTCTCTTTCTGCTTTGGACCTTCTCCCCCTCTCCTTCCCCATTCCCTCTCCCTTTCCCCCTTCCCCCCCTTACTGGCGCTGGACTGAAATAAACTCCTCCTGACTTCACCATCAAGAGCAATACTGTGTTTCTCTTACAGCTTGCTGCTGCCTGCTGACACAGAGCCCAGAGACACTCTGGAAGCCCCGATAAGCTGCCACAGCCTCCTTCCTTCTACGGACCCACAGGGAATGTTGCCCCCAGACTCCTGCCGTTGCTAGCCGGCAGAGAGATAGGGAGGGGTCACTGCAACAGTGGCCCTCCACTGAGATTCCTCCATTTCACTGATGTCCTTTCCTGTGTGTGGGATCACCTGCTCCCAAGCATCCTGATGGCCTTGTTCTGAGGTCACTGCACATGGTCCACATGTGTCTTGTACACAGAGGTACAAAGTTGGGCACTGTCATGGCTTTATTTTGCAGGCAGTTAAACGTTACACAGCTGATCACTCATCCCCTTCCCCACAGTGGGAGTAAAATTCACAGGGTGAGAAAAAGATGGTATAATAGGCCAGAAAAGAAAGTGAAATAATAACAATAGTAATAAGAATTATAACAACAATAACAATAATAATAATAACAACCCTACTATTAATAGATCTAAAATATACAAATCGAGTGATGCACAAGACAATTGCTTTATATTCAATGAATGATGCCCAGTGAGTTCTTCAGCAGCAGCTCCCAGCCATCTTTCCCCCTGAAAATTTATATACTGAGCATGACACCATATGGGATGGAATATT
Organism: Dryoscopus gambensis; assembly: GCA_013389985.1. NCBI lineage: Eukaryota > Metazoa > Chordata > Aves > Passeriformes > Malaconotidae > Dryoscopus > Dryoscopus gambensis. The sequence goes on along the minus strand of WEIT01030464.1, from coordinate 233,819 downwards.
CCTTTGGCCAGTTGGGGTCAACTGTCCTGGCTGTGTTTCCTCCCAACTCCTTTTGCCCCCCAGCCTCCTTGCTGGTGGGGTGGTGTGAGAAGATGAAAAATCTTTGACTTAGGATGGGTACTGCTCAGCAAGAACTAAACCATCAGAGTGTTATCAATATTGTTCTCTTCCTAGATCTAAAACACAGCACTGTACCAGCTACTAGTAAGAAAATTAACTCAATCCCATCCGAAACCAGGTCAATATTTATGCCTTATTCTATACTGTTTATGTCATGCCCAGGTCCCACACTTTCCAGTGCATGTTTTCTGGTCTTTTTGTATACATATGCAGATATCATTCCCTTAGCCTATGCACCATCCCTCTAAAATGTCAGTTGTGTTTATTTAGTCCATGACTTTGGGCTCCTCTTTAATATTAGTCCTTCAGGGCAGGAGAGATGATGTGTGATGTTGGACTGTTTCATTCTGAAGACAGTTCTGGTTCTATCATGGCTCCATTTATAGTGGTCTAATCAAAATCCATTTTTGATAGATTAATAAAGCTAAATTTTTATTGTAATAATTTTGATATGGCATATAGCAACCATAGTAGAGATGTTACCCATTATTATATAGCAATTAATATAATACAATTCCAATCATTGCCTGTTCTCACACAGAATCAAATCCCCTTGAGGTACGCATCATACTTCTCCATCCTTCTGCATTACTCACCAAGGGCACCCAGCTTCTTAACCAAAAGCAGTATCATGGATGGGTTTGCCTTTGCCTGAAGCAGGAATAACCCAGCCTATCTTTTGCAGCATTTCTATGTGCACTACAGAGACTTTTCCCTTTTGTAAAAGTACATCGAAGTTTTGATTGGGCAGGGCCAGTTCGATTAGAAGATCCTCTAGTGTTGACTAACCATGTGACTTTTGCTAAATGTGTATTTCAATGTTAAAATGTCCCAGCACCCATTGCTCTCAGTATCATCTTTAACAGTTCATTTGTTCAATTTTCTGGAGGCTGGTGCATGGTAGGGGGTATGATATATCCATTCAATGCCATGCTGTTTGAGCCAAGTATCTATGAGGTTGCTTCTGAAATAAGTACCATTGTCTGACTCAGTTCTTTCTGGGGCTCATTGTTACCTCATTTCTAAAGGCCCAGGACAGTATTCCAGCCAGTGGCATGAAGCACAGGGTATGTTTCCAGCCATCTGGTTGTAGGTTCCACCATTGATATTAGTAAAAATGTCTTTAAGGAAAAAGTAGTCAAGCACTGGAACAGGCTGCTCAGGAAAGTGGTTGAGTCACCATCTCTGGAGGTGTGCCCTTAGGGACATGGTTTGGTGGTGGACCTGGCAGTGCTGGGTTAATGCTTGGATCGGATCATCTTCAAGGTCTTTTTCAACCTAAATGATTCTACAGTTCTGTGATTGTAAGCACCTGGCGCATGCAATGGCAGATTTGTGGGAATGTGATACCATCAATCTGCCAGACCTCCCAAAGTTTATATTTCAGCTATTGTCCTTCATTAGAGAGAGGTTTTAACTGTCCGTCCTGCTTTATTTCAGGCCATGTTTCATATTCATGGATAATCATGTATAGTGTCCATGATTAAGTCCACCCCTCAGTCAGGAGGTGATGTATATGCTGTATTTCTTCCTTGATGGCCTGAGATATTATGGGCCCATTAAGTTATAAATAATTCACCCTTATGTTAACAGTACAGATCCACTTGATCCACTTCAGTCTTAGCATCCTGACCCATCAGCTGGGATTTTTGATGTTACTCAGTGATCTGACTGTTGGGTACATGACTACATGGTGTACTTTTACAACAAAGTTCTCTACCCAAGCAGAAATATCTTGCCATAATCCAGCAGTCCAGGTGAGTTCACCTCTGTGCTGCCAGTCGACCTACTTCCACTGCCATGGCCACCCCCACAGAGCATTTGCCACCATCTATGAGTCTGTATAGAGATAATGTACTGGGAATTTTCCCTTTGAGCAATGTCTAAATCCAAATGGATAGCTTTTACCTCTGAAAACTGACTAGATTCACCTTGTCATTCAGCAGTTTCTGCGATGTGTGTGGGACTCCACACAGCAGCTTTACACCTTTGATGTTTTCCCAAAATATGATAGGACTCGCCAGGACATATTGTTTTTCATTTTCTGGTATTTCATTTACAGTGGCGTTTCTTTAACCCACATCACCACCTTTTCTGGCAATATTCCAAAATCTTTGCCTTCCAGCCAGTCAATGATCACTTCCAAAATCCCTGGGCCACTGGGATTTCCTATTCAAGCGCATTTTGTGATCAGTGTGTCCCACTGATTCCTCGTAGCATCAGTTGCATGATATGTAGAATGAGCTCTCCCTTTGAATACCCTGCCGAGCACAGGCAGTCAGGGTGCCAAGAGGAACTTGTGCTTCAATACTAATCACATCTGAAGCAGCTCAAACTCCTTCCTATGATGCCAATATTTCTTTTTCAGTTGGAGTATAGCGGGCCTTTAATCTTCCGTGTCCCTGGTGCCAAAACCCTACGAGTCAGCCTTGAGTCTTCCCTGATGCTTTTTGCCAGTGGCTTTAAGTAGGACCATTCTCCCTAGAGGCAGCACATTTTTAACATCTTGTCCTGCCCAGAGTGGTCTGAGGGCTACTGTATGTACTGTTTCCTTTTCAGTTTGTTCAAAGATTTGTCATGGTTCAGGGCCCAAATGAAATAATTCTTTTTCCAGGTTAGTTGATAGAATGGGCTATAATTTGGAGTAAACATTCTACAAAAACCTACAATGCCTAATAAAGCTTGTGTTTTTCTTTTGCTAATTGGTGGAGACCTAGCTGTTATTTTGTTGATCACATTCACTGGGATACAACAACATCCATTTTGTTATTTTATTCCTAAAGACTGGATCTCCTGTGTAGGTCACTTGACCTTATTTTGATTTATGGCAAAACTGACTTTCAGAAGATTTGGACAATTTTCTTCCCCTTCTCAAAAACTTTGTCTGCTGTATTTCTCCATATGATGATGCCATTAATGTATCACAAGTGTTCCTGTTCTAGTGCAGTCTGGTTAAGTGCATGGAAAATGCTAGGGCTGTGCTTCCACCTCTAGGGCAGTTGATTCCAGGCGTACTGGACAAACCTCCAAGTGAAAGCAAATTGTGGCCTGCACTCTCAGGTGCCAAAGGGATTGAGAAAAACCTGCTAGTGATATTGATTGTGGCAAGCCACTTGGCTGCCTTTGATACAAACTGCCTCCAGTTCAAATTGAAGTTCTAGCATGGCTGGCACGGCAGCACTCAGCAGCAGCATGGCTTCATTCAAGGCACTGTAATCTACTGTAATCTACATGTAATCTCCAGTCTCAATCAGATTCTCACAGTGGCCATATGAAACTGTTACAGGGTGAGGGAGCCCTGCTGATCACTCCAGGGCTTTCCAGCTGACAAATCAGCTTATTCATGGGAATCAGGGGGGCTTGGTTGGTGTGACATAGGGATCAGGTTGTTACCGCCTCATTTATGAGTTCTTCCTCTTCTTCCACCCCGGTCTGCAGCCACCTCTCTTCCTCCTCTTGTTCTCATAATGGCCCTGCTTTGGAGTAAACTGCCTTGTCCACTTCTTCCTGCTGCTGACTCTTAGAAGAAGCTCCTTCATCCCTTACTAAAGGAGCCGACTTTTACTTCCAGCATTTCTTCTTGTGAAGGTGGTATCTCTTTAGGTGTGTTCTTTGGTTCAGATGCAGTATCTGTCACTGGGACTTGGGTAGCCATAGTGCCTGACATTTTGCCATCAGATCCAAAGACCTTCTTGTTCCCTTGAAGGTACTGAATAGTGTTGAACAGGACTTTCTAGGCATGGGCCAGGCCCCAGCATGTTGCAGTGATTTGTTTCTCTCTGGAATTGCCAGGGTGACAGCATACTTCTTTCAAGTATTTTACTAGTTTTTCAGGATTCTGAACTTCTTCAGGGGTGAAATTCCAAAATATTTGTGGTGCCCATTGTTCTACACACTTGCCTGTACTATCCCACACATCCTGCCACTATAACTGCTCAGGCTCAGGGCAGATACCTGGCTGGTATCCTTAAACAGTTGTTTAAGTCTAAACAAGGCCTGAAATACAATCAGGGGACATAGCAATAGGAACATGCTGGTTTGAAGAGCCTAACTATATTCAGAATTCACAACAGCTATTGTAATTATCCCAGAGGAGAAGGGGAAGATGTGGGAAGTGTATGCCCCATAGATTTGCTCTAGGAGGAAACATAAAGGATGTAATTAGGCATAGTTTCCAATAGATGGCTCTAGAAGTATGGAGAAGATAACAATACTTGATTACAAATAGATTAGTCTTGTGACCATCAGTTTTATCACATCAGAGGCCAGTGTTACAAAGTACGACAACATGATAACCTTAGCCCAGCCCCCAGAGGTGATAAACAGCACAACAGGAAACATACAGAGCAAGTAAGATGTTACATAACACAACTCTGAGAACAGAAAAGAACTCTGAGAGGAAGTAAATCAACATCAAGATCAGAAACTAATAAACTAATATAATAAATGCTTACAATAATTTTCTTTTAACATACTCTAGTCAGATTTGTTATTATCTCAACCTTTCAAGCCCCATGTTGGGCACCAAAAAGGGCTGTTGTGGTTTAACCCAGCAGGCAGTTAAACATTACACAACTGCTCACACAACCCAGCCCCAAGAGGGTTTTTGGAGACAAGTGGGAGAAAAATGCAAATTTGTGGATTGAGAAAAAGACAGTTCAAAAGATCAGAAAAGGAAGGGGGACTATCAATAATAATAACAGAGTTAGATTATACAAAATAAGTGACCTACAACACAATTGTTCAACACCTGCAGAAAAATGCCCAGACAGCCAGTTTAAAAGCAGTGGCCCCCAGCCATCTTTCTCCTCAGTATATACTGGGCCTGATGTCACATGGTATGGAATATTCCTTTGGCCAGCTGGGGTCACCTGTCCCAGCTGTGTCTCCTGCTAGTTTCTTGTGCTCTCAGTCTCCTTGTTGATGGGATGGTGCAAGAAGCTGAAAAGTCCTTGGCTTTACATAAAGTCTGCTTACCAACAACTATAACAGCAGTGTGTAACCAACATTATTCACACCCTAAATCCAAAATGCAGATATTAGGAAGAAAATTAACTCTATTGTAGCCAAAACCTATATGAACCTAGGTATAACAGGTACACTATTCTAAATAGCATCTATCCAAGGGAAAGTCAGAGAATACCTTCCCTCAATCCAGAGGCCTTGCTACCCTTGGAGAAGTCCTGCCTGCTGTCCTCTACTGTGCTTCCCAGGTTTGCATACCCTTCAGAGGACAGGGGGACCCCCACAAAAGGGCACTCTGTCCAGGCAAAGGGAATGAAAAGCATTGGAGAATGCGGGCATCGATCCCGCTACCTCTCACATGCTAAGCGAGCGCTCTACCACTTGAGCTAATTCCCCACCCTATAGCCTCTGCCTGAGGTCCTCTCCCCTCCCAGGGACCCACGCAGCCCTGACCCAGCATGCCCTGCACCCAAAGCCTGGGCCTCCCAATGGCCTCACTCTCATACCACCACCCACCCACTCACTTTCCTGCTGGAGGTGACCCCTAACAACTTCAATGCTCAGAATCACCATCGCCTGCCCAAGGGTTCTCTCAAAACTGCTGAGGCAATTGGATTCCCAAAGTCAGACAAAAGCTCATGACTGGGCAGCTCAGTATGGGGAGTCCCCTAGGCAGGACCAAAAAAAGGCAGTGGTGCCACAGGATGTGGACCAGAGCCAAAAGAGCACTCCTTCGAGCCGGAGTTGAACCAGCGACCTAAGGATGGCCGTGCAAGGGAGCCTACAGTCCTCCGCTCTACCAGCTGAGCTATCGAAGGAAGCATGGGCACATGCCCAGGACCTCACCCACCACACACTCAGACCGCACTTCTCCCAAGCCACAGTGCACCATCATGCCTCTATTACCACATCCTGCTTCAAACAGCCTCAGCTCCAACATCATAGCACCTTGCTCAACACTTTAGCCCATCAATCATGCAAACCACAAACAGAAAGGCTTCATAAGCTCCTTGGCTGTCATCTTCTACAGATGGACTCTCTTCATGGCCACACAGAGCTTACCTATATCCTGCTGCATTTTCCCTTGATTCCCTTTCACGATGCTGTCTTCAGCTCTCTGCTCAAGCATATGACACATATATAGCCATTCTACTTTGAAACCTCCTCTAAGTCAAAAGGTCATGTGTAAGCCCTGTCAACCTCTCTATAGGCTGAACATTGCCACTTTCCTCAGCCCACCCACACAAAAAAATTTTTCCATTCCTTGAGATTCTTGGTTGCCTTCCAGAGGTTGCTCTGTTTCTTTGACTGCTTTTCTGCATAGATCTCAAAACTGAACCCGATACTCTATATGACAGTTGATGTCTATCAAGCAAAGAAGGAGAAACCTCTGTTAAATTGTCCATGCAGACCTGCATGTCATCCTACTCTTTGCATTCTGGGTATACTGTGCGCACTCACAGGCCCTGGCAAAGGGCCCTGTGTCCAGGCAAGGGGAATGGAAAACACTGGAGAATGCGGGCATCGATCCCACTACCTCTCACATGCTAAGCAAGCATTCTACTACTTGAGCTAATTCCCCCTGCAGCCTCTGCCTGAGGTCATCTCCCCTCCCAGGCACCCAGCCCTGACCCAGCATGCCCTGCACCTGAAGCCTGGGCCTCCCAATTACTTCGTTCTCACCAACATTCCTGTTGGAGGTGATTGCGGACAAGCCCAGTGGTCAGAACCACCTTCCCATGTCCAGGGTTCACCAAAAAATGCCTTGGCCACTTATCTTCCCAACCTCAGGCAACAGCTCATGGCTGGACAGTCCTTTGAAGGGGAGCCTCCTGGGCATGACCAGAAAAAGGCAGTGGTTCCACAGGATGTGGGCCAGAGCCAAAAGAGCACTCCTTCAAGCTGGAGTTGAACCAGCGACCTAAGGATAGCTATGCAAGGGAGCCTACAGTCCTCTGCAATACCGATTCTGAGCTATCGAAGGAATCACATGATTGTGACACCTCAGACATTCATCACACACTCATCCAACCATTCAGGTCTCATACCACTTCTTTGTATTTACATGACTCTGCTCTGCAGGAAATTAGAAAGACTTGCCTTATTTCACATTGCTTCTCAAGCCTACAACCCCTGGCCAGGACAGATGCAACCGTGGTGGCTCACTCTAAGCAATCATCCAGAGCAGAAGGCTCACCATGGCAAGGCAAGGACAACTGCAAGCAAGGAAGTCACTGCAGAGGTCAGAGTGATGATCATGTCCAGTGACTGACAGGCAGGTCCACACTGACAAGCCAGGGCTTAGGTCAATGCAGGACATTCGTCTGAACATCAGGTTTGGATCCAAGGTCTCTGTGCGTTGATAGTGCAATGGCTGTGGCCATTACTGAGCTAGACACCAGGACTCCTGCTTTTTAACACAGAGGGAGACTGACGGCCCACAGGTCAACATAAAGAGAACTTCTGTGTCAATGTTTGGAGGTGGAAACCCCACATGAGGCCGGTGAGGGCCATTCAGGCCTATTCAGGCACTTGATGCTCAGAGAAGATGTAATGGTCACCATGTGAAAGAACCAGCAATAGTCCACTACACCAGCAGATATTGATAGACTGTCAGGGTCTTCCTTCGGCTCTGCCTCCATGATTGTGTTCTCAAAGCAATCATCTTGAATGAGTCCTCAGGGCATCTCTATGTCTACCTTCTCCTCCAAGCATCCCTAAATGAGGGATCTCATCATCTTGCTCAAGACTTCAGCCACTCAGATCATGCCAGCCTCCAAGCATGGAGACTGCACAGCACTCCAGAGCAACATTCTTCTCCCACCTGGCTGACCTGAGGTGTCAGGTCCTGAGAGGGTGGTCCTGGACCATTTGTTCTGGGATAGCCATAAAACATCAGGTCCCTAGAGGGCAGTCCTGGAAACAACTAACATTCAGGATACCTTTGGGCTAAATTAAGGCAAAATTATGCCAAATGATCAATTAGAAAATCTCATTTATGGCAGCAGCAATTTAAACTTTAAACCTTATTATAAGTTGAATGGCCCATGGCAGCAATGATTTAAACTCTTCTGAACAGCCCATGGGAGCAGCAATTTAAACTTTAAAGAAGAGGAAGAGAAGAAGAAAGAGAAGAAAATAGACATAGAGGGAAAGATCCAGATTACCAGCCAAGGTTCCAGTGCTGCCTCTGGTTTGGTTCCTTCAGATAGTGGTTGCACAGCCCGTTCATCTCAGTTGTGCTATTTATAGACTAGTCCTCATGCATGCACATTTTGTTATTCTCAAACTTTTCAGAAGGGGGTTGGGGGCCTTGTGGTTTCAATCCCCTTCACCCCTGTCAGAGAGGCAAGTGAAATGCTGTCTCATACCTAGTTTTGGAGATAGTTACCCAAGATAAGGAAGCTGGTCCCAGGAAAGTCTTATCCTGCATTGAAAGATCCTCTTTTCTAACTGCACCTTATCTCATCAGCATGGAAACAGTCTTTTCCTCTGCTACCAAGTGTTTGAGACATTAACTCTTTTTAGGTTTTCATTCTCTCATAGAAGAGAAAGAAATAGAACATCTGCTGCTTCAATTGTGGCCTGTTGCTTTTCTTTCCTCCATCAGATCACCACAGTAAAAGGCCTAACTGTTGAAACAATAACCTCCTGATAGGCATTCTGGTAAGTGCTAAATGTTTGCTTATCTCCCACACAGCCCTTTCTTCTTCAGGATGTGCAGGAGGCCACATTCAATGGCCTCTCCTCAAAGGGCAAGTGCACCTGCTTCCAAGTGTCCTGGAGGCCTTATTCTGAGTTCTTTGCACTTGGTCAATGTCTGTCTTATACATGGAGGCCCAAGGATGGGCATAATATTCTGGATCCTTTCCATCATATTCAGAACAAAGTGAGAGAATCCGCTCCTTCAATTCACAGCGCATGTTGCCGTGGACATAGTCCTAGATGCTGTTCCCCTCTTTGCAGTGCAAGTCCAGGTGAGGGAATGAAAAGCACTGGAGAATGCAGGCATCGATCCCGCTACCTCTCACATGCTAAGCGAGCGCTCTACCACTTGAGCTAATTCCCCACCCTATAGCCTCTGTCTGAGGTCCTCTCCCCTCCCAGGCACCCACTCAGCCCTGACCCAGGATGCCCTGCACCAAAGCCTGACCCCCCTAATCAGCTTCATTTTCACAATACCACCCACCCACTCACTTTCCTGTTGGGGGTGACTGCAGACAACTTCAGGGCTCAGAACCACCATCTCTCATCAAGCGTTCACAAAAAAATGCCTTGGCTGGTCATCTTCCCAAAGTCAGACAAAAGCTCACGACTGGGCAGCTCATTATGGGGACCTCCCCCAGGCAGGACCAAAAGGCAGCACTGCCAGTGCAGGATGTGGGCCAGAGCCAAACTCCTTCAAGCCAGAGTTGAACCAGCAACGTAAGGATGACCGTGTAAGGGAGCCTACAGTCCTCCACTCTACCAGCTGAGCTATCGAAGGAAGCATGGGCACATGCCCAGGACCTCGCCCAGCATTCACTCAAGAAAACCATTCAGCTTACATACCACTTCACATGCATGACACTGTCCAGGAGGAAAAAAGAAACACTTGCCTTAGACCCACATTGCCCAGAAAATCTCAGGTCCACAACACTAAACCAGGGCAGACCCAGCCACTGTGGCTTATTCCAGATAAGAGGCCAGAGCAGAAGGCACCACCAGGCACTGCAAGCAAGGAAGTCACTGCAGAGGTCAGAATGATGATCATGTTCAGTGAGTGCCAGGCAGGTCCAGACTGACAAGAGAGGGTTGAGGTCAAGCCAGAACATCCATCTGCACATCAGCATATGCATCAGGAGTCTTTGTGGCTGGACATATCCAAAGCTATGGGTCTAATTTAGCTAGTGACCAAGATTCTCGTGGTGTAGCATGGAAAGAGAGATTAATGTAAATAGAGCTCCTGGACCCATTGGTGGAGATGGAGGTCCCATATGAGCTCAGTTCAGGGCCTTTCTGATGTATTAGGGCAGGCAGCACCCAGACAGATGTGATGCGTAGTCACGGAAGGGAGCCTACAGCCCTTCGCTCCACCAGCAGAGCTATGGAGCGACCCAAACAAGCTCTTCTGTGACAGAGCAATCAAAGCAATCAGCTTGGATCAGGCCTGAGGACATCTCTTTTCAAATCTCCTACAGCAGCCCAAGCTCAGGGTTCATTGCAGCCGACTCAAAGGTTCAGCCATTTATATTATATCAATCTCCAAGCATGGAGACTGCTCAGGACACCGTTCTTCTCCTGCCTGTCTGACCCAAGGGGGGAAAAAACGGAATCTGTCCTGCTTCAGTTGTGGCCCATTGTGTCTTGTTCCTCTTCCCATCACCACAGTAAAAGGCCTAACAGTTGAATCAATAACCTCCTGACAGGCATTTGAAAGCTTTTGCTTATCTCACCCAAAGCCTGTAGTTTGTGACCATCTGTCTTTCATGTATTACAATAGAATGTTTTGGGTTGAACAGGACCTTTAAACGTCATGTTGTCCAACTTGTCTGCTGTGGGCAAGAGCCTCTTTCACTAGATCAGATAGCTTAAAGGCCCATCCAACCAGATATGAACTTTTGCAGGGTTGGAGTATCTTCAAGTTCTCTGGGCCACCTGTTCCAGTGCCTCACCACCATCATCATAAAGAATTTCTTTTCACATAATCTAAATCTACCCTGTTTTGTTTAAAACCATTTCTGCTTGTTCTCTCACTAGAAGGCCTGCTAAAAAGTGTCCTTTTCTTTCTCATCAGACTTCTTTATCAATGGAAAGGTTGCTTTTAGGTCTCCCTGGAGCCTTCTCTTCTCCAGGCTGAACAGTCCTACTCTCAGTCTGTCTTAACAGCAAAGGTGTTTCATCCTCCCAATCAGTCCTGTGTCCCTATTCTGGACCAGCTCTAACTGTCTTTCTTACGCTGGGGAACCCATGGCTGGACACAGCACTCCAGGTGTGGTCTCACAAGAGTGTGATAGAGGGGCAGAATAACCTCCCTCCACCTGCTGGCCACGCTACTTTTGATGTAGCTCAGCAGATGGTTGACTTTCTGGGCTACAAAGGTACATTGCCAGCTTATGTCAAGTTTTTCACCCAGAATCACCCCCAAGTCCTTCTCCACACAGTTGCTCTCACTCCATTCATGCCTCAGCATGTACTGATACCAGTGATTGCCCTGACCCAGGTGCAGGACCTTGTGCTTGGGCTTGTTTAACTTAATGAAGTTCCCATGGACCCTCTCCTTGAGCTTTTTGAGGTCCCTCTGGATGGAGTATCTTCCCTCAAGCATCTAACTGCACCACTCCCCTTGTCATCTGTAAACTTGCTGAGGGTGCACTCAATCCCACCCACTATGGCATCACTGATTAAGATATTAAATAGTATCGGTCCCAATACAGACTCTTGAGGGNCCAGGTGCAGGACCTTGTGCTTGGGCTTGTTTAACTTAATGAAGTTCCCATGGACCCTCTCCTTGAGCTTTTTGAGGTCCCTCTGGATGGAGTATCTTCCCTCAAGCATCTAACTGCACCACTCCCCTTGTCATCTGTAAACTTGCTGAGGGTGCACTCAATCCCACCCACTATGGCATCACTGATTAAGATATTAAATAGTATCGGTCCCAATACAGACTCTTGAGGGACACTGTTGCAGTGACCCAGCCCACTAAGGGGCTGTGGAAAGAAATCCTCCCCAGGCCTAAGTGGCAGGCTTCTCCTAGAATACATTAAGTTAATGTACCCCAGTTCTGTTTCCCTGATTGATTTGTTGTTCTCCCTGACCCTTTATCCCTTATATGTATGTACCCTAGAATGTTCTCCTTTCTCTGCTTTCCCATTGGCCCTCATACCTTAGTCCCTCCCTTGATGTATCCCTATTGGTTTCCTTGCCCTAGTCCCACCTATGCACCACCTCTGTACCCACAAACCATTGGTCCTGATGCTCTGCCTGCCCCCCCGGGCCCCATATATAAACTGTGAGCCCTAGCCTCCATTTTGTCCTTTGCCCCTGGTACCTTTCAGGATGAGGCTGCAGTAAACCCTCTCATGGAACATCATGCAAGGACCCTTCCTGGCTCTTTTATCATCTGCCTGCGAGTGTGTGAGTGCCGGCTGCTTTGGTGGCTGAGATGGATGACGTCTCCTTTCACTTATATGGGAGCCTGACCCCTTTTGGGCTACTCCCTCTGGGAGCCCGACCCTTTGTGGGATGCCCAACAAGGGGAAAGGCCAGGAGTTACTGGCACATCCAAGCTCACCAGCTGGGGCTCAGCAGCCCTACCAGAGCGGCCCACTATCCGGGGACGTCTTCGGAAAGGTTGCAGCACTTCCATCAGCGCACCCCTCAACAGGACACCACTTGATACTGGGTTCCACTTGGATATTGAGCTGTTGACTACAGTTCTTTGGATGTGGCCATCCAATCCATTCCTTATTCACTGAACAGTCCATCCATGAAAACCCTGTGTCTCCAGCTTAGTGACAAGGATGTTGTATTGGATAACGTCAAAGGCTTTAGCGAACTCTAGGTAGATGACATCCATAGCTCATTCCTTGTCCACTGATGCAATCAGTTTATTGTAGGAGGCCACTAGATTCATCAGTCATGATTTGCGCTTAGTGAAGCCATTTTGGCTGTCTCCAAACACCTCTCTGTCTTCACATGTCTAGACATATCTTCCAGGAGGATCCATTCTGTGATCTTATCAGGGTGACTCTGACTGCTTGGTGGTTCCCAGAGTAATTCTTTTTACTGTACTTAAAAATTAGTTTGATATTTTGCTTTTCTCAATAATAGAGGACTTCACTTGAGGAGGCGTAAAGTTGGGCAGTGGTATCGATCTGATCGCAAGTAAATAGGAAGATTCAAATACCCCAGTCTACAGCCCTTCTTGCTCTGCTACAGCCCCAGCTGCTGTAGTTACCTGTGCAGCCAGGTACAAATAGCTCCTAATAACACCGGTGGGCAGAGAGACCCCTGACAAAGGGCCCCGTGTCCAAGCAAGGGGGATTAAAAAGCACTGGAGAATGCGGGCATCGATCCCGCTGCCTCTCACATGCTAAGCGAGCGCTCTACCACTTGAGCTAATTCCCCACCCTGCAGCCTCTGTCTGAGGTCCTCTCCCCTCCCAGGCACCCACTCAGCCCTGACCCAGGATGCCCTGCACCCAAAGCCTGGGTATACCACCAACTCAACTGATCATGTTCCTACTGGTTGTGATCTCAGACAACACCAGTACTAAAAAACACAGTTTACTGATCAGCGTTCACGCAAAAATGCCTTGTCTGGTCAACTTCTCAAGGTCAGAGAAGCTCATGGCTGGAGAGCCCTTTGAAGGGGAGCCTCCTGGGCAGGACCAAAAAAAGGCAGTGCCAATGCAGGATGTGGGCCAGAGCCAAAAGAGCACTCCTTCGAGCCGGAGTTGAACCAGCGACCTAAGGATGGCCGTGCAAGGGAGCCTACAGTCCTCCGCTCTACCAGCTGAGCTATCGAAGGAAGCATGGGCACATGCCCAGGACCTCGCCCAGCACACACTCAGACCGCACTTCTCCCAAGCCACATGCACCATCATGCCTCTATTACCACATCCTGCTTCAAACAGCCTCAGCTCCAACATCACAGCACCTTGCTCAACCCATCAATGATGCAAACCACAGAAAGTCTTCATAAGCTCCTTGGATGTCATCTTCTACAGATGAACTCTCTTCATAGCCACACAGAGTTTATCCATATCCTGCTGCATTTTCCCTTGATTCCCTTTCACTGTGCTGTCTTTTGCCCTCTGCTCAAGCATGGGACAAAACAAAATTACAGCCATTCCTCTCTTCTGTAACCTATGCCTAAGCACTGCAACAAGTCCTCCAAACATTTTTCTGCACACTGAAAACACCCACTCTCTTCAGCCCATCCTTAAAGAGAAATCCATTGATTCCTTGAGACTCTTGGTGGCCCTCCACTGAGGTTGCTCTACTCTATTGATGTCCTTTCCTGTACTTGGCTTGATATTTGAGAACTGTCAAAGAAAGAGGGAGAAGATCAATTCTTCTGTCAAACTCCCCATAGTACTCTTGATACAGCCCTGGATGTCATCCTCCTCTGTAAATCAAGGGCAGACCATAAATTTTCCCACAGCCCCCAGAGAATAGATGGATCCCCACCAAAGGGCCCCATGTCCAGGCAAAGGGAATGAAAAGCATTGGAGAATGCGGGCATCGATCCCGCTGCCTCTCACATGCTAAGCGAGCGCTCTACCACTTGAGCTAATTCCCCACCCTGCAGCCTCTGTCTGAGGTCCTCTCCCCTCCCAGGCACCCAGCCCTGACCCAGCATGCCCTGCACCCAAAGCCTGAGCACCCCTAATCAGCCTCACTCTCACTCACTCACCTTCCTGTTGGAAGTGACCCCTGACAACTCCAGAGCTCAGAACCACCATCACCTGCCCAAGGGTTCACTCAAAAATACCTTGGCTGGTCAACTTCCCCATATCAGGCAAGAGCTCATGACTGGAGAGCCCTTTGAAGGGGAGCCTCCTGGGCAGGACCAAAAAAAGGCAGTGGTGGCACAGGATGTGGGCCAGAGCCAAAAGAGTACTCCTTCGAGCCGGAGTTGAACCAGCGACCTAAGGATGGCCATGCAAGGGAGCCTACAGTCCTCCGCTCTACCAGCTGAGCTATCGAAGGAAGCATGGGAAGATGTTGCTGGCATCCTCTGCTACTTCATAGTGTTGTCATATTTCACCCTATAGAATCTATTTTCCTGCCTTCAAAATATTGCTAATTTCACCCAAAAGCACCCTCATCAGACCCACCCCTGTATCGGAGTCTGGCCTGGTCTCACTTTTCAGCCTAAGCCTTCCACTGACAGAGATCTTTAGCTTATTTCACTGACTTAATTTCCATGAGTGCCTTACCCATCTAAGGCACACTTATCCATCTACTGGGATAGCTGTTTCTCTGTTTGATGTCACTTTTCTCTCCCAAACTTGCTTGCTGCTGTGGAGGGCTGCAGTGGACCGTGATCCTAAAGTGGTAAAGGAGAGGGCCATTCTCCATGAGAGAAATATGAATGGATGTAAACCCATGGTTTTGGCTTAGGAAGTAGCCAGACAAACTCCTTTGTTCATTTCACTCTCTACTTTTTTGTCTTTTTCCTTCTTCTCATAATGAACCCTCGTTATTACATAAGTGAGAATGTCACTTTTCCAGGACCCACAGGGAAGCTTCCATATAGCTGGTACTTTGTGTTATATCAAGTAGTTTTTGTCCTTACTTTTATTTTTTCTTGGGTTGGACCTAACAAAGTCCTTTGTCTCACTCATATGAATTGCACTGCTAATATCTAGATCTCTTTCCCATTGCTAAATCATCTCCAGTTAGTATATATCATCTCAGTGTGCAGAGAGTTGTTTTGCTAATGTACTCTTTTTAGTGAGAACAGTTGTCCGAAAATCAAAATAAGTACATAGATTATCTTTTGTTAATTGTTGAAAGTAATCCTGTTAGTAGTCTAAAACAATACTAGGTAAAGTAAGAGTGTAACTAATGTGTTTCATCTTTTCAAAATTACATTCTGTTCAAATTCTTATTTTTTATGAGATTGTTTGGGATGTGGGTCAGACAGAAGAAGTCTTTGGGTCTCTGGGAAAAGACAGAAAGACTGGAGATTGATTGTCCAATGCCTGCAAACACACATGGGTTTTTGAAAGTAATACTTCTCCCTCTTCTTCCTTCTTCTGGGATTTGTTTTCAGGTAAGAAAAGGGATAGATTGCATAATTTACTTAAATACTTGGATGGCACATAATGTCATTAGTCATTCCAGACTTAGCTTGTTTTTCCAGTTCTCATATTTAATGTTATTGTGTTCAGGGCACATATTAAACATGATCAAAACTTTGTGTTTAAGGTGCAATATGCGCAGTATATTAAATATGACTGAACATGAACCTATTCATGCTATTAGACACGTATTTAAGGCATTATTTATGACCTAATATTCTGTGACTTGAGTTCAACAGAATTGAAGAGATCGTTGGCAGAAGCTGTTCCCAGGCTCATATCAGTCTTTCTATTGGCAGAATATCTTCCAGGCAGGAACTGTCATCAGGAACAAAGCAGTTAGTTTTTACTGGAGGAATAACCAGTACTGGGACTTCACAAGGAAATCAAGTAGTACTCTACTCTGAGGCTAGTTTGTTAGAGGAAGAGTAGGCACACTGCCTTCACACCACAAATAGTATTTTTGGTCATAGCAGTTATGGCCAGCTCTCAAAACATTTGGAGAGAATATTTACAAAATGCAACATAGCTTGGCTGTGATTGAATCAGCTTAAAACACTACTAAACCACTTTTGATGCCACTAGAGGTCAGCACTAGTCATTAAATAAATGTCCTGGAGACTGCAAGTTCTTCCCAGGGAGTGGTGACTTTTGAAAGGATATACTTCTGTCTATGCTTGTTTTGCAAGTGTGTGTGAGCTCACACTACCAGTGCTTCAACATGGTTGGAAGCAAACCCCTTCTTCTTGATGCTGTGCTTCCCCAGTGCTGTGAGCCAAGGGTCACACGCCTCTACTTTTCAAGCTGTACCTGTCCTCAAATGCCATAGCGCTGAGTACAGTCAGGGGGGAAAGGCTCTGTCAAACCCTGTCCTAATAAAGGCTTCCACTGCCATACGCAGCCCAAAGTAGTTGACACTACTTCATTCTCACACCACACAGGGATTACTGCGTTTAGCTCTGGGCACCCCAAGATAAGAAGGACATGGACCTCCTGGAGCAGGTCCAGAGGAGGGACACGAGGATGATCAGAGAGATGGAGCATGTCTCCTATGAAAACAGGCTGAGACAGTTTGGCTTGTTTGGTCTGGACAAGAGAAGACTGCAGGGAGACCTTCGAGCACCTTCTAGTACCTAAAGCAGTCCTGCAAGAGAGCTGGAAAGGGACTTTTTACCAGGGCATGAAGTGATAGGACAAGGGGCAATGGCTTTAAACTAAAAAGGACTATGTTTAGATTAGATATTAGGAAGAAATTCTTTACTTTGAGGGTCACGAGACACTGAAACAGCTTGCTTAGGAAAGTTGTGAATGCCCCATCCCTGGAAGTCTTCAAGGACAAGCTGGATGGGGCTTTGAGCAACCTGGTTCAGTGAAAGTTGTCCATTCCCGTGGTGGGGGGGCCAGACCTAGATTTAAGGTTCCTTCCAACACTAACTATTCCATGATCCTATGAAAATAACCATTCTATAATCCTATGACAATCCCCTTTCACTGCTTTGAGGATTGTCTCAGAAGTGCAGCAGTGGGGAATTGGGCCCAAAGACAAGCACTTGAAACCATGATTAACTCCTTATGCTTTTCCACCTTGTGCTTCAAAAAGATGCTTCCCTTCTCTTACAACTCCTGACTGTGTTCTCCATCATCACTGTCTGGGCTTCTGCAAACACAGACACTGTTTACAACATTTTAATATAGCTACTATTGATTGGCAATTGAACACAGAATTTCCTTTGCTATAAAGAAAATAATGTTGCCTGGATAAGCAGTGTGATCATCATGTTTTTAAACAACCTTTAAAAAATCTTTATCTTTGCTAAAACCTGCTAAATGATGCAAATGAGTTGGCAATCACAATGCAACAAATGCCTGTGATTTATTATCATGTTACAATCTGTGCTTTCATCATATATCACTGTCTACTTTAACACAGCAGCTGACTAGGTATCAATACACAAAGTTCATTCTCAGTGTGATAGGCACACCTCTTTCACCAGAACCTTCATGTTTGGCTCCTTTGTGTCACTTTTCTTCCACTGAGTACATGAGAGCTGGAAAAAAGAAGGCTGAACACACAGTTCAGAATTATTATAAGTCTATGAAAATTTTTTGTAATGTTTTGTAAGTGTCTGTATTCATGCATACATACAGATGACTTATTTTCCCTCTGTTTTTTTTTTGTGTGTGTGTCTCATGTTTAAGAAAATTGGCTCTGAAATACCATCCTGACAAGAATCCAGACAATCCAGAGGCTGCAGAAAAATTTAAAGAGATCAACAGTGCTCATGCAACCCTGACTGATCTGTCCAAGCGAAACATATATGACAAGTATGGATCATTAGGGCTCTATGTGGCAGAACAGTTTGGTGAGGAAAATGTTAACACCTACTTCATGCTCTCAAGCTGGTGGGCAAAGGTAAGCTGTTACTTTCCTTTAGAAATCAAATGTTGCAATGCACACTTAAAATTGCATAGACAAGGAACCCCTTGAAAAACATGATCTCTCCACAGGCTAATAAATAGCAGGATCTGACTCTAAACTAAAAACTTAATAAAACGATATAATGTGGATAATAGACAGTGGCAGAATGTAACGTAAGCTCAGACTAGTGCTAATATAGAAAGTTTTCTCTTTTTTTTTAACCTGCTATATAGTTACAGTACATGTTTCGTAACACTTTCAGACATTAATTAGATTTGAATCTAGTGCTCCAGGTTAATTTTGACTTTCTTTTCTGTAATGACTAAATAAAAATGACTCATTATTCAAAAACAAGAAGTCCCATTTATGTGACAACCAATTAATAAATTATTACCATACAAATTTAGATGTCTTTTTTGCTATATATAGCATACAACATAAGTAAGCAATAATAATACATAACACTGTGATTATGGCATTATATATGTGCACTAGTGATGGAGTGAGAGAAAGGAACTCGAAGAAAAGATTAGACGAGTGGAATAGAGGAAAAGAGTAGGAAAGGAAGGGAATGATACATCAAACCCCTGCATTTTGCTCAAGGAAAAACACATAATGGGCTGTTCTAGTCATGAAAGAGTTGGGTTCATTTGTTCCCTTATCACATTGGTGTCCTCTGATGTTTGCATATATCGAATTCAAGTGTTTCTGCAAATACTGAAATTTTACAGATATACAACAAACAGAATTGCAAATGTACAAAATCCATGCAGTCCCCACCTGTTTCCAGCCACAGAAGCAGAGGAAATTACTCTGCTGGACTGTGCTGGAGTACATAGGAAGATGATCTGTACTGTTTGAAGCAAGCATGCTATGACAGTTTTTATCTGAGAACTGTGGAACACAGATTTCTCTGTTCAGCAAGGAACAGGCCAGTGCTGCATTGCCTCGCATTCCCCTTTTAAGCTGGGAAGTCACTTGGGCACTTTGGGGGTCTGAGAAACCATAATTTGTCTTCTGAATCAGGATGAGGCAGAAGCTCCTCAAATGCAGAACAGTGCATGAAACCAATGAATAAAGTACTGGTGTTTAATTGAAACTTGCAAAGGTGCTGCCCCCTCAGAGGCTGGTTGGAAGCTGCCTGCTTGCAGCTGCTGTAGCTGACTCCTGCTGCAGGCCAGACACCCCACCAAAGCTGCTGTCATCTCCTGATGGATCATTCCCCCTTGTCTTTGCTGTCCACCCTCTCCCTCTGCTTCTTTGTCACAGTTAGGTGGCCTGAGCACTGAGAGGGCAGCAGGGCTGACTCCTTTAACAGTTTTGACAAAAGAGATTTTCTTCACTATTTCTTCTTCTTTTTAGCTTTTATTTTTCTTTTACTTAGTGATCTTTAATGGAGATTTTATGGAGTATAAAATCCTCTGGGGTCATAAAATTAGGTACAGAAATAATCACTGTGGCTTTGACTCATAAAGAGACCAGTGAGGAGTACAGAGAGAAGCCAATAAGTCACTAATAACTAAAGGAGAAATGTGAGGATTGCTTCAAGCAAGCTGTATCCCAGAGGCGGGACAAGACATGCTGAAGAGCAAAGTAATCATTGCTTCCTGGTTTTCAAGAATTTTGTACAAAAAATCCAAAATATGTATATAGACTCATTTGAGGATTATCACAGGTCTCTCTATCTCTCCCCCATCCCAAAATCTTGCCACTTCCAAAGTATAAAGAGGCCACCAAGTGAGGGGTTTTTTGCAAGCTGAGCTCACTATTTCTCATTTCTTTTTAACTCATGCACAAATGCTGGGTCAGCTTGAAATTTTTATATTGGTCATCATAATACTATTTGAGTCTGAGACATCATCTACAGATGACCTTTGGAGTCCTGATTTCCTCCGTTCTGGTGGAGGACAGTAGGGACCACAACCTTTGCCTATTATCTTCCTCATTGACTGCAAACATTCCTCTTCCCAGCACATTCACACTGAGAAAATCTGACAGTTGCGAGGAGTTTTATCATTAGCAGTAAGAAAACTCAAATGAAAGGAGAATGCAAAATGAAAATTACTGTTCTTTTTCAGAGTGCCAGACGCTTTAGCAGGCATATTAAACTGGGAACATAGAGACATGGGTAATGGGAACTCGAACTGCTTCTCCACTGGCAGGCATAGAGGTTGTTTAACTGTTTTAGCAAAACACCAATTCAACTTCTACCATGAAGACAGTTCATTGATGACATCAAAAAACTGATTTTTGATTTACCAACTATGATAATTTAAGCACAGGAAATGTTGAAACATTAAAGGTATCATAAATAAACTGAATGTGTTTTCCCCTCTATATACTTTTATTCTGTCTTTTTTTTTTTTTTAATTCTGTATGTTGTGGTGATTTATTCTCCATTATGGCATAAATGATAAACAGTCAGATAACTTACTTTGGGGATTATGGCACCGTTTCAGGTGTCCGTTAGAAAGAAAACATTTTAAGACAAAAAGTCAGAATCCTTCTTTTTATTTAAAACCACCTTGCTAATTCTAGATACATGCTTATATTAATATAAATAGTCTTATTACCTTCAAGGATGCTCCAGTCTGCCCCCACTAACATTAGCTCAGACATGCATACATAATAATATTATTTGCATAGCTCCGTTGTCTAAGTTTGACAATATCCTGGCATTTGTGCTTACTTTCTTCCTCAGCAGCATGTTGTCTTATGAGTATAACAAGGGGCAGACTGTATAGCTATAATGCTAAAGCCTGGCTGTACCTCCAATCCATATATACCTGGGAGCCACAAAGCTGTGCTGCTTTTACCTACACATTCAGAGAATCATAGAATGGTTTGTTTTGGAAGGGACCTTAAAGATCATCCAGTTCCAACCCCCCTGCCATGTGCAGAGAGACCTCCCACTAGACCAGGTTGCTCAGAGATTGATTCAACCTGGTCTTCAACACCTCTAGGGATGAGGCACCCACAACTTCTCAGGACAACCTGTTCCAGTGCCTTACCACCCTCACAATGAAGAATTTGTTCCTAATGTCTTTCTAAATCTACCCTCTTTCCATTTATTTCTACATACCAGCCTTGATTTGCTTTCCAGGAATGTCACTGGTTTTCCTTTGCTCTTATACCACTATGTCCATGAAGAGATTGTCTATGGAGCTTTCTTCTGTGTCACAAACAACTCCTGGAACTACCTTGGGTCGGGAGCCAGGTTGCTGTCACGTCCCCATGGAGCACAGACTGGCAATGCCAGCCTAAATTCTCCCCTCCTACAGGTCCCATTGCTGTGATGCAGCACACCCTTGAACATCTGTGAAGCTGTGCTGTGAACCCAGGCACTGAATTGGTCTGAAGGAAGAAAGCTCTGTAAATTTACATTTTCTGGCTCTTGACTCTGACTGAGATCTCTGGTCTTGGCCCCAGGCAATTGTGTTGGCTCTCCTGAAGCCTCTATGCTTTGTGCCATGGCGACAACAGTGAGCAAAGGTGGGAGCTGAATCTCCCTCTAGAAGGGCTTTTAACTTCTCTTTGACTGTGTGGAGAGTCCACAGGGGCTACAGTCCTAAACTGGATGCCTTAGTTCAGTGCCCAGAGTTATGTGGGATGCACCTGGGTCTTTGCTTCTTTTTCTCCCAGCTTTGTTATTGACAAGAGTTTGCCAGTAAATAAGTGTTTGCAAAAATGATCTTGGGCAAATGAGTCATTTTAAAGATGGAAATGAGTCATTTTAAGGTGGGTGGGCTTTTGCATACTGCCTGGAGGGTTTTTCTGAGGGCCATCAGCCGAACAACAGACTTTCAAATGTTGAGCATGTTGGGGGCCTGTCTTGTTTGTGGATGTGGTCCTTAGTGACAAGTAGGAGCTTGTGGGTGAGGAGGGCTTTGGAAGATCTGATCTTTGTTCAGGCACTGGTACAGCAGGTGGACTCCTCTGCTAAGAACTTTGGAACCAGAGTTCCTCTGACAATCTTCCTCAGCTGTAAGAGACAGCCTCAAGTTTGAGGAAGGTCACTGCTGACAGGGTTTTCATCCTGCTGTGTTTAACCCAGGGCCTGTTTGCAGTCTGTGGTTTGCTGACGGGCTGCTACCTCTGCTGCTGCCTCTGCTGCTGCTTCAACTGCTGCTGTGGAAAGTGTAAACCGAAGGCACCCGAGGGTGAACAGCAGGAGTTCTGTGTGTCTCCAGAAGATTTGGAAGAGCAAATTAAGAATGACATGGAAAGAGGTGTGTATTGTAGGGGCTTACCATGTGGCAAAGCTGTTCAAAACAATCTTTAAAGCCTGTAGTCCAGATGTTCTGCTCACAATGCTGAGGGTGCTTCCAGACTTCAGTGGAGGCGTGCCAATTCACTCTAGCTAAGATAATGACCCAGTGAACTTCCCAAGTTATGTATACATGCAAAAACCAAACTTATGGCACTTAGAACTAAATATCACCTGAATCTCTTATGAGACACTTAAACAATAAAAGTCTTAGGGCTTATTTTAAGAGACAATGTTCACCTTGTAGCCCCCATGTCCATGTTCCTTCATTTCCTAGATCCTATACTCATACATTAGGCTCTACCGGGCTGATGCTTCTCATGTGTGACTGGCCTGAAAAAACTGTCATGCAGACTTGACTTCTGTAAAATTTATCCCTGCTTCTGGTGGATATTGTACCCATACAAGAAAAGGCTTCAAGAAAAGATGGACAAGTTTCCAACAGTAAGGTTGTACAGCGACCCAAGAGAGCATGCATGGGAGCTACCATGGTCCTGTCGCTCTCCCTTCCAGCCCCCAAGCTGCTCACTCTCTTCTGCACTGGCAGTAGCAATACTACTACCTTACACAGGCCTTGGATAAAATCCATGTGTAAACAAATCCTCTCAAAAATATGTATAGTTCCTGGCCCATTTAATTCCCTGGTGTGCTTCATGGTGGGGTAGGCAAGTGCTAACTTATGGACAAGAGGAACAGGGAACTTAGGAGCCAGGAACATGGGCCTGTGGCAGCAGAATGACCTTCGCAGCAGGTCACCCTCTTTCTTTGGCTTTGCTGCATTTCCCCAGCTGCACATTCAGGTTTTGGCTTTGCCAAGGGAGGATGGTGGTAATTTCCTAATTTGGCACTAGTGTGGGATACATGCTTTGAACAAAGAGCTCTTCCTAATTGCTGAAGGTTTTGCCTTCATATTCAGGGGAAGTAGGAACATCTCAAACTGGATAGATATGAACAGGGTGAGAGATGCAATGACCCTTGCTCCAGCAATAAGAACCCAAGGTACCAGAGAAAGACTGAGGACACTTTTCAGTTGCAAATTTATATAAACTATGATTAAGATTATGGTTTTTTTGAGGAAGGACCTAAGAAGTCAGCTCACTCTTTTTCTCTTCCATTGTTATGGAAGGTCTTATACTGTTACATTCTTATGTTTATTATGCTTAAAATAGCACTGCCAGATTGCAAATGTCATGTTCCTTTAGCAGTTAGAAATTTTTCCCCACCAACTTTTCACACAAATTTACCCTTCCATAAATATGTAACAAAACACTTGTAGTAGTTGAAACAAATGCTATTTTTATAACTGTTATGCCAATGTGTGGTGGTGTTTTTAAACTGATTTTGCCTAGACACATATTAAGGTAAACATAGCTTAAAAATTGATCATACTTGATCAGTCTGTGCAAAGGCAATAAAACCTACTAGTTAAAACTTTATAACCACAATACCTTATTTGAGACAAATCTAATAAACTCTATGGCATTAGGCACCTGAAAAGTGCAAATCTAAAATGGATCTTGCTCTTCATGAGTCTATGATACCAAAGGCAAGTCTGAAGTAGAGAATGGAACTTTGAAGAATCAGAATGTTTAATTTCTGCCTGATTTGTTTGTTTATTTTTAATTTGGTTTATTTTTAATTTTGATTCTCCCTCAAAATCCAGCACAAAATTCCCCAGTGGCAGAAAAATAATTGCTGCCTCCTTCTGGCACAGGTACCAGAAGTTGTTGGTATTCTTTCATTTTAGGCCCCCTCTACATCCCTTTACTCCCACTGAGTCCCACTGAGACCAATTTTAAAAAACCATTTAAAATGTTTAGCAAAGTACCAGTCTGAAAAATGAACATAATGTGGAATTTCGTGTTTTAAGTATTTGGAAAACAATATTAAATATATAGGTAGAGTCTGAAGAAAACTAGATCTTTATACCTTTCCTACCCTCCTCTTCAGTCGTGTTACATTTTCCTCCTAATCAAAACCAGCAAGCCTCAGTAAAGTAGAATTCACTTTATTTTAAAAGAGAGCAATGTGTAAGAAATAAAAATAAAAGCTTTATGGCAAAGGGTAACATGAGCATATTTTCTGCAGCTGAAAGGAAAACAGGCAATGCCTTTAGGAAAAAAAAGAATGACAACCAGATCAAAGGGAGCTTCCTCCCTTCCTTCTTCCCTTGTCACCCCAACTTCAGGCATGCTGGCCAGAAAGACACAGCTGACTTTTAGAATAGCAAAGACTGTGCATTTTTGAATGTTGGGCCACAGAAATTAATACTCATGCCCTCCTTTAGGTAAATAATAGAAATGCTCCTGTATGTAATTCAGAAACAAACTGTAATCACTTGTGCAGCAGATTTCATTTTGGAAGAGGAGATTCTATTAGGATCCAAATTCCTTGCATGCCCTCTGTGCACAGACTGAGCAATCTAGCCAGTAATTAATTTCCTTGCTTCCTGCTGTCCCCAGCATCTACATTATTGTTAACCAGAACTTTTTGCTGAGGTCAAAATGTAGATTTCCATGCTAAAGCCACTTTTCTGAGGAACGCAACATCAATAAAGCATCACAATTCCTGAAGCTAAAAGCCTCTGAGACCGAGTCCTTAGCAGTTGTGCTCAGTGGGAGCTGCCTGGTGCTGGCTGTATTGCTCAAGTGTTCAGATTTAGACTTCAACTATCAAACTGACATGACTATAATAATTTTTCAGTTCCTCACATTTCTCATTAACAAAATTAAGGTTTTACACAGTTGATTTCATTCCTCAAACTAACATAAAACATAATTATTAGTGAAAAAGAAAGAGGTCTGAGGCCAAAGATTCAGTGATCCATTACGTAAAATGTAAGAACAAAGTTAGTTGTCACTGAAATCAACACAATCATGACAAAGGCTGAAATCCTATTGAAATGCTATTTCTCTAGAAAGAGAGAATTTCCAGAGGAATTTATATTCCTCTAGAAGAAGGTTTTAGTCAAATAAATTTGACTAGTTCTAGTGCTCAGATAGTTCCATGTCTCCCTTGACAGCCTCGTTTTACAGCATGTACTTCCAGGGGTAACATGACCATCAGAACTAAAGGAAATTAGGGGTTTGCAAGCCCTGGCACATACTTAGCTTACAAGGATTTCTCCTTACAACCATTGATTTGTACCAGAAGACTCTGACCTAATGTAGAGCAGAAGACCAAAAATTAAACATTGTGTTTGGGTTATTACATTTTAAACATGACATTTTTTAGTGTTTCAGATCAAACGTGACATTAGAAATGTGCAAAATAAGGTAATCCGTGGTATTGTGCCATGATGTTATGGGTAACCTGTCAAAATACACTGGCAGAGGGAAGTATCGCTTGTCTGCAGGACAGACACGTGCAACACTTCATCACTTTCCCACACACATGGGGCAGGTTGACAGATTTTACTTCCACTGAAGTTGATGGCAAAATTTTTGTTAACTTTTGTGTTCCCGGAGGAGGTGGCATTGGAATTTGGACTGCCTTTGTACTTCAGGCTGTAATGATGCACTCAAAGCAGTTTGGCAGGTCTGTTCCCTCCTGTTCGGTTATCATCGTAAGAACAAAGCAAGGCATTTCTAGACCAACTTTTATTTTACAAAAAGTGAATTCTGGGAGAGGAAAAAAAAGAAAAAGAATAAAAGAACCTGAGTAGCAAAATACTTTCCCAACTCAGAAACAGTAAGTTTTTATCACTTCATTGTCTCCTCCACACTCCATATGATACAAATGTAGGCGAACAGTGAGCAGGAGCTATCTATAGAAAGCAGTTTAAACTGTGAATTCTGCCTCACCTCCATTCTGCAGCTTGCCATTAGCAGACTATATTTGTACAGTTTATTATGCCATGGGTCCTTGTTCTGCTAAAAAACCCTATCATAAATCTTTGAAGGGTGCAAGCAGCAAAATGTTTGGTGAGGGTGTCAGCTAAAAGCTGTCTGCAGATCAGCTGGAGGCAATGCGACAGATTTGCAGTGGGTCCTGTTCTCCTGTTGCACACCTGGGTATCACAGCAAAATGAACTGCTAATCTCTGCCCTCCATCAACAATCTTCCAGCAAATGAACAACTTGGAGGCAGCAGTGGGTGGGAGGGAATGCTGCTCAGAAATCTAGAAAACACACAGCAACTTAAAAATGGATTGGAACTGCCAAACTAATATGAGCCTGAGCTGAGCTCAAAGCATTAATTACTCATATACTTTTAGAAGTTATGAAACATGTCTGTCTTTGACCTTGTGTCTAAATATGGAATTGCCCATACAGAGAAGTTGCTTGGCATTTAATCATTCTTGCCTTTCACCTTGACAGAGTCAAAGTTGTTCTACCCCCACTGAGTGGAAGCCGTATGGCATGCAATTAGATTCCTGCTCTGGGTTAAGTTACTGCTGTACATTACATCTTTTGCCCATGATTCATCCCATCAACTGTCATGTAAACAGGAGGAAATGTCAGAGGAGATTTTTTTCCTGAACATTTGGTCACTTGGCAAAAAAAGTCATAATTTGTATTCAATTACTGTGAAGGCTGTGGTAGTATCAAGATATAGATAGTCCAGAGTTTTCATATGAAACACTTCACTAAGATGGCTGAACCTGTAAAAGTCAGTTTCTGAGACTTGAGTACTTCCCTCCCTCCAAAAAAACTTGAGGATTGGAAAGAGGCCCAGGAGAAGGGCAACCAAACCTTGTTCTTTATCAGGTGGAACACAGTAGCCATCAAGAAACTCTGTAAGGACCTCACTTCTACTTTCCTTCACTCTACAACAAATGCATTTTTATAGATATATTGGAAAAGCAAACACAAAATTGCACAGAGCGAGAAAGTACACAGCAGTAAGGATTTATATAGGGGTAATACAAAGTTTTGATAGTTCCAAATTCATTAAAATAGTAATTCCCAGAGTCCTATTGCATATACATTACATAAGACTTCAAATAAAATTTAACATTTTTATTTAACTATCTGGCTTTCAGGATATATGTGATTTCTCTCCTCTCGAGTGTATTACTATTACTGGTCACGCATTTTTTCCTTTAAACTCCCCTCTTTCTTTACTGTGAACTCTGCTTTCTTCCAGACTCATTTCTGCCCCATTCCCACAAACACCCTCAAGGTTAGTGCTTGCTGACTCACAACAGTGCTCATTATATTCAGCCATTTGTAGGAACAAGCACTTGCCATTAGAACAGGCAGGAATCTTTAGCCTGCAAGCTCTGCAAAGCACCAGGCACAAGAAATGTCCAGTTTAACAGCAGCAGCAATAGCCACCCAGAAATATGCCATTATATGAGAGCAAGGAGTAAGAGCATTTGTAGACTCGGTGTGGGCAGTGCCACCTTGTTGGTACCCACACAGCTGTCTGTGAAACCAGATCAACCTGTAACCAGAACAGCAAATGAAATGTTGTGGTGCTAACAAGAAACCTGACTTTGGTAGCAAGTGAAGGGGTCTCAATGTAATTTTTGTCATCCTCTCCAATTTAGATGGAGAAACTCCTATTATGCTTCAGCCAACTAATGTAACTGAGAAGACACAACTGATTGGGGACAGCCATCGGAGCTATCGCACGGAGTCCTAGAGCAGGCGAGCGACCTGTTGGTGCTTCTTACTGAGTCTCACAGTGAGAAAAAACATGCGATAAGTTCTGCATCCTGTGTTCATAGTTGTCTTTAAGCTAATCAAGAGTAACCTGAGAGTAATTCCCTACCAAGGCAGAATCTCCCGCTATGCTACTTCCAACAGGTTGATACCTGCACTGTGTATGGAGATACCTATGGCCTGTACAGAGCATGCTGGTTTCTCACGGCTTCAGATTGCCTTTCTCTCTAATAATATTTCTTTTGGTATAGCTGGTCTCCTCCCTGCCCTCAGCTGTAGTTTCACCTCCCAGACAGAGTCTTGAGTCCCTTTTTGGACACACTGGCTCTGTCTCTCCCTGCCCCATGAACTCTCCTTGCATGCAGCAATTTTGCTGGATGCGATACACTCCTGTGAGGGAGCCCCAGAAGTGCTCTTTAGCAAGTCCCAGGGAGAAAGTTGGTGGCAAGACAGACAAGACTCTCCTTCCCAGAGAAGAAGTGCTCTTAGGAGGCCAGCTAGTGGCTTGCTGGGACCCAGCTCTGATAATTATAAATTATAAATCCTGAGCCAAGACAAAGTGGTAGGAAATTTTTCTGATGGTTGTTACAGTGCAGGTCACTCCAAATCCAGAAGCCTCATCCAGAAGTACACATAGGCTCTGTCTTCCCCTGCAAAAGCTGCAAACCAAAGCTGCTGCCTACGAGATAGTGGGCAAAGGCCATGGGGAGTGGAAAGCTGGCCCTGGGCTGTCCCAGAGCGTCTCTCCTCTTCCCACAAGCCTGTGGCAAAGCTCCTCCTTTTGGTTTCCAGCCAACGGCTTTCTGCCAGCTGGCTTATTCAACCATGCCCTTGGCTTCTAGCCCTACTGCCCTGCTGGCACTGGGCTGGGAGCCATCACATCAGCACAGACACTGGGACTGTGGGAGCAGCAAGGACTTGGCAGGGAAGGCAAGCAGCAAAGGAGTGACCGTCCTCCTCACCAGCTCATTGGGGTAAGACTGAATCCTGCCCTCTGTGCCAGGCACAGGAGCTTTAAGAGCACAAAGCATGATTTTAAATAAAGAGGTAGGAATGAGGTGTATGTTCAGACGTACCACTGCACAAATCAGTGGAGATACATATGGGTACGGCTAAAGGAAGCATGAAGAACTTAGGCCACTAATTTGTAAGAACTAAAGGAATACCGCTTAGATCTTAAACTTAGCACTTCACTGATTTGACATAGTTGTTTAAGCCTGAGGCAGCTGAATTTCTTCTTATTGATCATTTTACATCAATCATTGTCAGTTCTGTGTATTTGCTATTTTTGCATGCTGTGGTCTAAAGGGGGTCACAATGTTCCACTAAATTATACAGACTGGTGAATATATAACTAGCCAAAAGTGTTATTCCCGTGCTTAAAATTGGATCCTGCAGTTGCAAAACATTATTATCTTTCTTCTATTCTCACCTTTGACATCAAATGTCATTCAGTGGCAGCTAAATATATGGGAAAAGAATGTGTTTTATAGAACCAGCCATAACTCCAAAGTCAAGACATACTATTTTCAATGTTTCTTTAAAAGTCCCATAACACAAGGATATTTTAAAGACCATTGCTTCCTGTTCACGTTATATATCTGTTCTCTGGGTTATCTGGGCACTGGAGACAGCCAACACTCACATTTGCCCTCAGAAATCGCCCTGGCTTTCTGCTTCAGAAAAGAGAGAAGATCCTGTCATGGCCAGAGCTGTGCACAGGCACTCGCTCCCCTCTTACCCACGGGCTCCTATTTGTCCTCAGTTGCAATAATTTTGGAAACCACTCGTATGTACATAACTCCAGACCACCATCCTGCCTGCCCAGTGAGGATGTGCCCATCCAACCCGGTGGTCCCAGGAGAGGGGATTGGTGACACCATCCTGCCACTGAGGAGACAGGGCCCCAGAAGCACATCTTTCCAGTGGTAGCTGAGTACCTCACATCTTCCTGCGGGGGGGATGGATCAGACAGCACAGGTGTGCTGTGAGATGGGCAGAGCACAGAGACTGGGTATGTACTGCGGACACCAGCACACACACTCCTCTTTTGGCTTTCTTCACTATTCCCCTTTTCAGGGTGTTTGCTCTGGCATAGGATGTTATCCCCAAATGAAGGAGTAGGGAGAGCATATACTACATAATAAATCTGCAGATGAAGTGATTTCCTAAGTTTCACTGTCTGGTAAAGAAATTTAGTGTGAAAATGTCCAAACGTTACCTAGTGACTATTTCCAGCAGGGAGCTGAAAGAGGCACTGGGAGAAAAGTCTGGGTGTAAAGCTACATGTTATACATGGAATCCTTTCCCATGTGAAATCCATCTTCCTGTTCCCATGCAAGTCACTAGGAATTGCACCCTTGATTTCAACAGCAGCTACAGAGCAGGCCTAAAGCCAGGAAGGAAGAAGTAAATCCCATATTAGCAAAAGCAATTGGGGATTTTTTTTTTTTTTTGCATGCAACACCTCTGATGGATCTAGAGGGCCAGAGCCAAAGTTCACCAAAATCAAGGAAATTATCTCCATGGGCTTGAGATGTACCGAAAGTCATGTGGTTCTTATTTACACTTTCTAAATGAGAGCTTTTTCTTGGGAAAGATTTATGACTCGATCTCACAGTGCGAAGCAAAGACAGACAAGCTGCTTCATGTTTGCAAATCCCTTTTACAGACACAGGGTTCTGTACAGAAGAGACACAATGCATTGTATCAGATAGCAAAAAACTTAAGAACAAACCAGTGACCAAGCCTCTGAGGGGGTTGTCCAGGACTCGCACCTTAAAGATCTGAGTGTCTGAACTCATGGTTTAATTTCAAATGGGAAACTTAGCTTTTAGAGTACCAGAGCATTTGTGTCTCACTGATGTGAAGATCAGCTATTCTGAGGACATGGGGAGAAAGGATGAATAAGGATTTCAGGACTTAGCTCTTCAATGTGATTTTACTGCTTTGTTTGCTTTTCAGAAAAGTTTCTAACATGAACATATGCTAACATGATCTGGTTTTGTGTACAGTTCAATTGCACACCCAGAAATCTTCTCAAAATGTACAGATTCACAGGTTTTTCTCTGTTTTTCTACATTTATTTATATGTAAACTACCATGTATTCAAATCTACCTTGGCTGTCAACCACTCTGACTAATAAAGGTTGTATGTATGAACTGTAGCACTTCCTTTACCTTGCCGTACTATCAACAACTTCATTCCAGTAACAGCTAGAGCAGCTGTTGAGACAGCTGTCCAAAGTTATGGTTTTGCACCCTGCCAAGCATAAAATGGCAGCTCAGGGTTTCCCCAAAGAGGATCTAGCTCTTAGATTGCAGCAGTTGTGCCTGCCCATGCAAAGCAGCCAGAGCTACAGCCACACATTACAAGTCCTTTACTTAATGCAGAATGCTTGTAAAAAAAATCATCAATGTGATGAAGTGATGTAACACGGTAGTTTTACTGGAATCAGCATCTATATGGAGCAATTTCCCCCAGCAAAAGGTGAGAGAGAGTGCAAGGGAGTGCAGAGAGTGGAACCATGATGCTGCTGATGACAACAGCAGACATCCTGAGACATCCAGCACCTCACTCTGGGGTTTTGTATCTGTCCAAGAGCCAGAGCAGAGTGCCAGATAATCTGAGTGTGCTACAAGACAGGAATATTTCTCACTAGGATGGTATCCAGTCTCTGTGACCACAAAAGCCCAAGCATTTGAAAAATGGACAAGGGGCAACTGTTTTGGCTAGATATATTCTCAAAGTTCTATTCCTTTGTGTGCTTAGATATTAACACGTACCCAGATTCACTCAAAACACCAAACAGGAGAGGCAGCATAGACAATTTAGGTGTACCACCATTTAACTAGTTATTTAGGTAGTTTGTGTACTTTTCTCCCCCCCAAATGTTTGTGGGATAAGGCACTCTGCTTAATACAAAAAACTTCAAACACAATTGTGCATCACTTAATTTCACTGCCTACCTTCTATCAGAATGAATACCAATATGATATCAGTCAAAAAGAATTACATCTCTGCCTCTTTTTAGAATAAAATCATTAAAGAGAAATGAGGAAGCATGCAAAACTGCGCACAGTTTAAATTATTGATTTATTTTTCTATGTTATCATTTCCTGTAGAAAAGAAAATATATAGTGTGCAGTTATGAACCAAGGAGAAAGACTACAGATGACAGTAACCCCCTTCCCTCCACAAACTAAAGTCAGCTCAGTCAGCACATCTGGGTTCTCCTTTCACTTTGAGAGATGAATGGGTACAGAGTTTCATACAAGAGGACTCAGTCCTTTGTGCCAGTTTCACCCATCCCAGGGTTGGGAAGGCAGTAAGATGGGACAACTGCATGGTAGCTGACGCCTGTAGTAGATAGACACTGGTAAAGACACGCAATTTTCCACTAAAGGAGAGAGTCAATACATGCTAATCTTAGTATGAGTTGGGTAGGAAGGGACTTTAAATATCATTCAGTTCCAGCCGCCGGCCATGGGCAGGGATGCACCCTGTCCAGCCTGGACTTGAACACACAGTTGGCTGGATGTGAAAATGTATTCCTTTTGTGGCAGTACGTATAAAGCCTTATCCTGTAAAAACAGTGTCTAGACATTTGGAAGAGAGAAGAGACTTGGAAAAATGCCCCTCAGAATTTCAAAGTCCTAATTAACTGCGATGAGACAAAGGGATCTCAGTAGGTATCCTCCTGCACTGGCTTGCTTTGTGAGGGTATGTGGCACGTTGGGAGTATGAACACGCATCTTGTTTTCCTTTTAAAAATCCAGGAGGTGCTGGCAGTCCTGCATTAGGCACAGCATTCCCTGCTGCCGCAGGAACCGCCGCCCCTAAAAGTCAGCGAGACACACCACACAGGCTCCGTTTGCGATGCGGCGGGAACTCTTGGAGAAAAGCAACCTTATCTGCAAAAGGTTGAAGAGAAACAGTTTAAAAGCGCTTTTCATAGAAGGAGGGGAAAAAAAACGTAGCGTCTCCTTCGAGCCGGAATCGAACCAGCGACCTAAGGATTTCCACGGGCTGCTAACCACTACAGTCCTCCGCTCTACCAGCTGAGCTATCGAAGGGACCTATCCTAACCGCTGCCGCCGCGCATCAAGATTGTAGCCGGCTCGCCTCACGCATGCGCACTACGCACGGCATTCGGACGGGCCTTACCGCCGGTCGCGGGGCAGGGCGGGAACGCCGGGAGCGCCCCCTGCCGGCGGGGNTTCCCCTTTTTTTCTTCACGTTTTCCGTTCCCGGCCCTGCTCACGCGTTGAGGGGGATGGTTTTCCATCTGGACTCACCTCCTGGCTTCTTACTTTCCTCTTCTTTTCTATCTTTTTTTCTCTTCTCTCTCCCATCTGGTCTCATCATCCTGACTTCATCAGGAACTGGAGTGACAGGACAAGGAGTAACAGGTACAAAATGAGAGGGGAAATTTAGGTTAGAGATTAGGAAGAATTTCTTTTCTGTGACGCTGGTGGGACACTGCAACAGCTTTCCCGGGGAGGTTGTGGGGGTCCCAATCCTGGCAGTGCTCAAGGCCAGGCTGCATCAGGCCTTGAGCAAGGCCTCATCAAGCCTGAGGCCAAACACGTCCTAGTGGGAGGTGTCCCTGTCCATGACAGGGGGATTAGGACCAGATGATCTGTAAGGTCCCTTCTAATCCCTTAAAATTCTATGGTTCTATGATTTAACCCTGTTTTTCTGCCTGGGAGTGTTGTGTTTCCCAAAGCAAAACACCACTGTAGGCTTAAATTTTTCAGTTGTTTTTTTTTTCCAAATTAACCCGATTAACACACCATTACATTACACGGGGGAGAAAGTCATCTGGCCCTGACACACTATGGTTACTCTCACAGACGACATCAAAGAAAACAACCAGGAGGTCTCTGAAGGCAGCAAGCAAAGCCGCTGTGATTAGGAATGTTGGTTACATTCTAATTATCCCTTAGTCTTGAGAAGTGTGAGAACATCCTTGTTGTGCAGTTGTATGAAAAGTGTGTGATTTTGCAACAAAACCCAAACATTTTTCACATACATAAAGGCTATGCAGTGTATAAAGAAGAGCTTGCAAGCAGGAGAGGCGAGGAAGGTATTCCCAATGATTAGATTTGAGAGCACGCCACAGCTTCAGAGTAGCCAGTCATCAAATCATAGAATGGTTTAGGTTGGAAGGGACCTTTAAAGGTCACCTACTTCCAACCGTCCTGCAATGAGCAGGAACACTGGATATCTTCAACTCAATCAGGTTGCTCAGAGCCCCAGACCTTGGATGTTTTCAGGGCGGGGGCATTCACCACCTCTCTAGGCAGCCTGTTCCAGTGTTTCATGATCCCCATTGTAAAAAAATTCTTACTTCTATCCAGCCTGAGCTCACCC
Organism: Dryoscopus gambensis; assembly: GCA_013389985.1. Lineage (NCBI taxonomy): Eukaryota > Metazoa > Chordata > Aves > Passeriformes > Malaconotidae > Dryoscopus > Dryoscopus gambensis. Next base: position 199,272 of record WEIT01030464.1, on the reverse strand, counting down.
TGTTTCAGTTTAAAGCCATTACCCCTTGTCCTGTTACTTCGTTCCCTTGTAAAAAGTCACTCTCCAGCTCTCTTGGAACTCCTTTTAAGTATTGGAAGGTGCTCTGAGGTCTCCCTGGAGCCGTCTCTAGGCTGAACAACCCAAGTTCTCTCAGCCTGACTTCACAAAAGAGTGCTCCTACCGTCTGAGCACTTTGTGTCCCTCCTTTGGACTTGCTCCAAAAGTTCCGCGTCTTCCCTGTGCTGAGGCCCGCGGAACTGGACACAGCAGTCTGTGGATTCAGATTTCCCCAAAAAGGTGGCCCACGTCTTTATGAACAAATAACCGCGGTAGCTCATGAGTGCTGCTAGCACTCGGAGGCGATGTGTGCGAGTAGCTGTGAGGGACCCTGCTTTTACTCCACGACGCAGGGCTGCGGTAAAAGATGCACGAGCCAGGCAGGAGTCGAACCTACAATCTTCTGATCCGTAGTCAGACGCGTTATCCATTGCGCCACTGGCCCCACATGCTGTTTAGAATGTGGCCGCCGCCCCGTGACCGCACCCTCTTCCAGCCGCTTGCCCCCGCGAGAACAGGCGCTTGTTGGGAGCATGCGCAGAGCCGTGCGCGGGGCGGGGCGGCGGCTTGTGCGGCCACTGGGGGGCAGTTGGTAGGTCCCTTCGATAGCTCAGCTGGTAGAGCGGAGGACTGTAGAGGCCGCCCCCTGCGGGAATCCTTAGGTCGCTGGTTCGATTCCGGCTCGAAGGAGACGCCATGTTTTTTCTGGCCCTTGCGTGAAGGACTGGAGTGCGGCTGCGCTCCCGCTTAGGGAGAC
>WEIT01030464.1:142341-197769 GCA_013389985.1 Dryoscopus gambensis | reverse complement strand
AAAAAAAAATAACGCAAAGAGGAGACAGCCCTGCAGTAAACACTGAAATCTGTGTTGCAGCAATGCTTTTGGAATGCTTGGTTGTTTTCCATAATAATATTGGTTATTATATTTAATAAAACTATAACTAATTATTATTTAATGAGGTTTAGTAAGTAATATATTATCATAATCACGGAATTGTTAGGATTGGAAGGGATCTCTGGAGACCCCTCTGCTAAGGTCAAGTCACCTAGAGCAGGTTACACAGGAATGCATCCAGGTAGGTTTTGAATGTCTCCAGAGACAGAGTTTCCATGACCTCCCTGGGCAGCCTGTTCCAATGATCTGGCACCCTCAATGTAAGGAAGTTCTTCCTCATGTTGAGCTGGAATTTCTGGTGCTTTAGTTTATGACCATTGCTCCTTGTCCTGTCACTGCGCACTGCTGAAAAGAGTCTGGCACCATCCTTGTGGCACCCACCTCTGAGATATTTATATGCCTTAATGGGATCCCCTCTCAATAATATATATTTGGCATTCTCCCACGTGAAGCCAAAAAAATTTAAGCGTTTTTTAGCTCAGTTTTAGCTAGTTTTGTTAGATCTTTTTTTCCATGGTGATCCTTACTGTTCAGCTCTAGACAGTCTCTCCTCATTTTGCGTGTTGCTTTATGTGATACCGAACAATCTGTATTAACCGGGCATTCTGTGATGCCAGATAATCCTTATAAATGAGGGCTGTGAGCACCTTGCCTGATACAAGTGGATAAAAGTCCCCAAGGTCTCTTGACTTAAGGCAACACATGTGATGTTTGGTCCTTTGGATGTGCCGAAAAAGGTAACATGGGATGTTCTAGCAGAATGTGGAGCAGAGGGAGAGGGGTCATAGAGCTCCTTATACAGAAGAGGTTTAATGCAGACAGATGTGGGCTTGCTTAGGACGTAGTTAATAAGAGAGCCAGCACTCATACTCTGCTTTTTTCTCCCCGGTGTTCTACTGTTTCGTTTTTCTTTCAAGTCTTCTTTTCCATTACAGGTGCTACGTGGGGTGCAGAAAAACATGCTTGGCAACGGCTCCTGGCTTGGAGAGAGTAAACGTGTCTGAAAGTGTCCAAATCTGTCTGCGTAGCAGGGGGAGAATGGAAGTGAAGTTTTCTCCTTCAACAGAACCCTGAGTGAGTCTTCTCTCTGTGTGGGAGTGTTTCTCTGGGATAGATTTCAGATATGAGAGCAAGGAAGACCCACTCTCTGTGGGAATATAGTACAAGCAAGATTATCAGCAGGGAAACAGATCTATGAAGCTCAGCAGGAGTCAGACCTGCACACTGCTTCTCTTTGTGCATTACGTCCCTGGCCCCAGATACCTCTTTATTAATTACTATGTTTTTGTGCATATGTATGGACACACACACAGACACCAGCAACAACCTGTTCTGCCTTCTCTTCCAGCATGGTGCAGTGTATCCCTCTCAGGAGCTGTCGCATGAGGAACCCAGGCATGAAAATCTGCCTTTTAGGGAAGAGAGGCATCTTGGTGAGCACAAATTGAGGGAAGACATCCATTTCCTTAGCTGTCTTTTATCCACACAAGTTTGTATTCACTAGCAGTCAAATCTGAATCTACAGTCCAAAAGCACATCCCTGTACCATTCCCCAGCGTGGGACAGGGCACAGACTCTATCCAAGGCCAAAGATTTATTTTATTCCCAAGATTCACCCCTTCCTATATAAACGTCTCCAAACTCCTTTGTTCCTTTTCACTGATTCAGTGGCGACTCTTTTCACTTCGCCTAAAGGATAGCTCAAAATAAAAGCACACACAGACTTTCGTCTAGAGAAGGGATCATCTCCTTTCTCCCTTCATCTCTAAGACATTTTTTCTGTCCCACCCACTCAGAAAGAATTGACATGCATGCATTTCTGTGTCAGACTGTAATACCACTGAGGGAGAATGAAAGCCAGGAAAGAAAAAAAACAAAACTAAAAACCCTCACAAAACGTAGACACTGGTCTCAGGACTTACTTTATGCTAAGCAGCTATTCTGCCTCTTGGGCTACAGCCTGTTGCATTCATGTGACTGTTTGGCTCAGCTTCCCATTCTTCTAGGACATGCTCATGGATCTAAAGGTACTAAATGTTTTTCACTACAGTAGCAAACTATTCAGTGCTTGCATGAAAGCGTAACTTGTGAAATATTTCATTTAGGTGCAAGTTATTAGTGACAGTCACCTGCAAGTGCATGATTATATTTGTATCTGGTCTCCAGCAAGGGCCAATAATGAGTTGTGTGTGTACAGTCTATTCAACCATTTGTATCACTTAATAATGAAAGATACCAGAGATTATAAAAACCCCAATCATACAACATTTCACTCTGATGCACTGCGTTGGTTACCAGAGTAGGGCACCTCAGGCAAACAGAGGGATGAGTTGTTTTTAAATAGCCTGATGTGTACAGGGGGGGACATCAGCTCCAACAGAAAGGAAATTTTCAGGTCCTGTCTTGTAAGAAAAGGTTGGTTTGTGTTTCAAACAAAAGCTGTCCCTTTTGCTGGAGAAAGGGAAAACAGAATAAATCTCATGGGAGTATGAGGGTAAAAAGTTTCAGTCTGCCTGAAGGCTTTCAAAGGAGAGATGGTCCTGCACAAGGTGTCCTGATGCATGGAGTCTGAGATATGTGGCACATGCATAGACAAGATATTCTTCTGATTGCAAAGATGGGAAACCACTGGAAACAAGAGAGCACTTTCCTGATTTTGTTCATACCTGAAACTTTATTATTCCTTTACTAAGGTACTCCTTGTCAGTGTATCTATTTTGAATATTGTAAATACATGCTTCTTTTTGTACCTAGGCTTCACCTAACCTAAGTGGGATTGCAGGGTCACCCAGCTATCACTCAGCTATCAGCAGCTCTCTCAGCTCACATCCTGAGCACTTAGACATGATTTTTGTCTCCTCAGGACATTCCCCTGCCCTGTTTCAGCAGGAGGAGTTGGATAAATGAACATCCTCCAGGGTCAGCCAAGCTGGAGTGTGACAGTGGAAAACTGGAAGATGCTGGGAATAGACTTGAATGTTGGAGGTTCCCAGTGGGGTTGGGAAAGATCCATGTAATAAAATCTTTTCAAATATAAGTCTGTTCGGAGATGGAGTTGACCCAATTGAAAATTCCCAAGGATGCTGAGCAGGATGTGTGGGTATCAACATAAAGGAACACAAATTCACATCTTCAGCTTTTGAACCACTTGTTATTTTTTTTTTTTTAATTATCCAAGCTTCCCAGTTTTTTCTCCATCTGTGCACAGGGAGTGGGGTGGGAACCTCAGGGAAGACTAGGGTTAGGAAGGCAAGAAGGAGTGTAAAACTGACAGCAGCATGCCAGGTAGGAGTCAAACCTTCAATCTGCTGATCTGCAGTCAGATGCATTATCCATTGCACCACTGGCCCCCAAATGCTAGGGGCTGCAAATGATGGCAGTCCTGGGTCCCCCCATAGGGGCCCAGGGGATACCCCCACTGATGTCCAGCACCACCAAAATACAGAGGTTGCACAGTGGAAATCCCAATATCTGTCTCCAGGCTCCATATCTGATGTTGCTCCACTGTCATGAAGAGCTTTGCAAGTGCAAGCTGAGAATAAGTCCCATTGTGTCACGTGCTGCAATATCTATGCTGAATGGGAAACAGGAAAAACATCATAATATCATCCAGTTCCCAAATTCTGGCAGTTGTGTCATGCCCCTTCACTCGTAAACCCTGTTGTCTCCCTGCCCCTAGCAGCCATTTGGGCCAGCAGAGCCTGCCTGTTCCCATGGTGTCTGGAGGAGGAATCCCAGCTGGCGGGAGAAGGAGGCGGGATCTGCTTCTTCCATGGTTCTATAGCAAATGAGCCTTGTAGCCTTCCATGCTTCGTCCTGCCTCTGGGAAGGACCCCAGAACAGACAGGACCTGCGGGGCTGGGACGGGCACAGAGCTGCTCTGCTGCGAGGGATAAGGGCATCTCTGAAGGCAGTCCGACAGCATCAGCACCTTATCTTCCGGGAAACCGTCATGCCACTGTCACACCGATACCTCTCCCATTGCAACACACCTGACTCACGTCTACACGTTGGTTCCTGCCTCGACCTCTGAATTACTCTTGGTCTCTACCCCATAATTTTTTCCTGCAGCTCAGCTGCCAGACACCATGCTCTTTGAACTGTCCGAACAGGCTTTGCTTCTGAATTCATATAGACCATCACATTGGTGCTTCACAGTGTCTCGGCAACTGTGGTCTTGGTTACTTGATATGCTCTACAAAGGCCACAAGGTCCCAGAACTTGTTTTCCAGTTTTTACTCATTAATCACATGCAAAATAGGTTTTGCTTTTCCAGGAAGAGACAGGGATTTACAACATTTTGGGTTCAGTTTCAGGACTTCTTGGTGACACTTGCTGCCTGCTTTTCTGAGCCCTTTGCTTACCTTGTGGCAGTCAAATGTGTTGATCCATCATTGATAATAACTTGGAGTCAGTGAGCTGCAAGCTTCTTTCCCATGGTAGCCTTTGTCTGATGTTCGAGTTCTGGCATGACACCTGTGCATTCAGGCTTTCATAAACAGGTCTGTTTCAGAGAGAGCCAGGATACTGGAAAAAACCTGCATATTTAGCCCAAGTTTCAGTAGGCAAATGAAAACCAAACCAAAACAGTTAACCAGTGTAGGACATTAGGGAGCTTGGTAAAGGACATGAATGGCTCTTTTTTCCATTCCTTAGAAGCAGGGTGGGATTCATGCAACCTGCTGCCATAGAAAATGCTGGGAGCTGTTGGAGTTAGACATTAATTACCACAATCCAATTGAACATGCATTGCTACTGTACCTTCCTGGAAGCAGTGATTTTGCCTGGCTACTGTGATAAGTAATGGCTTGACTTGCTTGTGAGTGCTCCTTCAAGTCATGGACTCTCTTGTGGGGTACTGAAGGTACCACATGTTGGATAAAAATAAGGAAGTTGAGGATGAAGTTTGAAAGGAGGATGAGCCAGTTTGGTAGCTCCTTGCTCCAAAGCAGAAGTCCCACTTCTCCTCCCCTCTTCTCCACTGCCCTCAACTACACAACTTGCCTTGTCCTAGCTCTAGTTGTCTGTGGTCACCCCAGGCAGCTGAGCCAACTTGATAATCCAACAAGGTGGTAATTTTCCAATGGTCAGTGAAGTGAATCAGCTCAGATGGTGCTAAAGAGGGGACCAGACCTTGCAGCCAGGGCCAGCACAAGGTAGATGAGAGGTCCAGGCTGCCCCATCCCACTGGCCAGAGCAGCTCAGCCTCTTGCAGGTGCTTGCCAAACTGCATCCTGGAGGAGTGTTGTGCTGAGGTAATGAAGCAAAAAACATGGAGTGGGAGCAAGGAGTGAGAAGTGGGCAATGTGTCCAGTAGGTGAGAGGTAGAGCCACTGTCTGTGTTCACAGACAGCTCACTTTAGACCTGTTATTTCCAATCTCTCTTCATTTTTGTCCTTGCTCACTTCATTTTGTGCAGGTGCAAGTAAGGTGGGTAATGAAGATGAGGCCAAATTCTTCCTGACTACCTCAGGCTGGTGCAGAGGGGGGTAAACTGAGAGGAGCAGATCTTTCATAGGCAAAGACTTGCAAATAGCTCCTCTCTTGCAAGTGGTTTTTTTCCCCCTAAATTAACCAGAAAAAACACAAGGTGAATGAAAGGGGGTGAGCATGTCCAAATGGGTGGTGGGTGTACAACAACAGGAAGGGCGTAATTGCAAACAAGAAAAAAGTGGTGCCTTTTTCTACTTGGGCATCTTGGACTTGCATCTATTCCTCCAGCTGGCAGCCAGAGAGATGATCCACTGCATGCCCAGGCCAGGCAGGATAGAGGGCTCCCATGCATGAGCTCAGAGACCCCAGGGATGTTACCCCTCCTGCACTGATGGGATGAGGGATGATGTTAGAGAAGGGCGGTCTCTCAGATTTCCGTGTACTTCCAACAGAATTTCTCTGAGCAAACAAGGCTGCTCCATTTTGCCTAATGTGGCATGTACAGCAAAACAGCTGTGCCATGGTGTCTGGCAACTCAGAAAGCAGGACCCAGTGAGATAGGCCCTGCTTGAACCATAGAGAGGGCTGCAGCCAAGACTAATGGTTTGAGACAAAGCCTTGGTCAAGTAGCAAACAATCCTAATGCCTGGAGAAAGCTGGAGCCAGAGCTGGGAATTCAGGCTAGTGGACCAATAAGGGAGTGAATATATGTAAGAGCTAGAAATGAGAAGGGGTAATACATTTCTAGAAGACACTTCTCCTTTCCTGACTATTGTCCGGGGGAGAGCACAGGGGCTGCAGCTGAAGGAGGGGACATTGCTTTGGATATTTGCACGCAAGGCTGTGGATATTGTGCAGAACAAGCTGGCAAGCCAGAGTGCTGGTAAGGTGCCCCAAGCTCTACGTGGTGTTTTACCACATCCTTTGGCAAGGAACAAGTCATTAGTATCCAATTACACTGAAATCATACTTAATGCAAGACAGGTTAAGACAAAAAGAAAATAAAAACATCTACTCACAGTTGCCAAGACAGATAAACTTATAAAAGAGGTAGGTGGGGAAATGAGAGAAAACCAGGCTTCAGTTACTGGCTTTGAAGATTAGATCAGCATGGCTATTCCCTCATATCCAGGCATTTTGCTGCAGGCCCTCCTGACACAGTAAGGAGCAGACAGCCTACCTTCCTCCACACCTTACGCCTCAGGGTGTGTTGACCAAGAAGCTTTTCCTTGTGGGGGAACAAAGCACTTCTCATGTTCTAAAAATTTTCTGCTGAGATCCCAAATTCTTCCAATCCTAGGAGTTTCACTAATTTGGTAGAGAGCTCTTCCTATTTCTTCCCTATTCAAGAGACAGGATGGCCTTTTGTCTTGGCAAAAATAAGAATGATTTCTTTCCTTTAGCATTACCTGGCCAGCTAACAATACCTTGGCTCTAGTGCTAAGCCTGAGTGCTGTCATGGGAAAGGTACTGGCTTGATGTCTCAATGCCACCATTTTCTTTTTCTCTTTTTTTTCCTGTAATAATGTAAACATGTCTTCTTTTCCCTGCCTGCTATCATTCTGGGGGGCATACAGCAAAGCATGTGAGCCTAGTCAGCCTTGGTTTGGAGGGGATGTGTTGCTTCAAGCTAGTTCTGGGAATAGAAGCAAGAGGTGCAGTCCCTGCCTGCTCAAGCAAAGGGTGCTCCCTCATTGATGGGATTTATCTTTTCAGGGAGAGGGCGAGACAGACCGCTCCTTCATGGATGAGGATAAAGGAGATGAAGATTGATGTGGGAAGGATGAGAAGCAGGTTGCTGTGGTGCTGCAAAGTAGCAGAGGAGGTAGAGGTATTGTGCTGGGCTTGAGAACTCACTTTTAAAGGACTTGTTCAATGCAGAGGACACCCTGGGACTTATTGCTGTGCATGCACACACAGTCTCCTTCCTTACCCTGTTGTTGTGTCTTTTTCCCTTTACATCTTCCACTTCTCTTGGCAAACATTCTCCTGCCAGTCTTACAAAGTGGCCTCACACAGGGAGTACACGGAGATACCCATTAGCCAGCTGCCAGCACAGTTTCCTCCCTAAACTGGAAGAAAATGGTTCAGCACCTTTCTGCCCTCCTGCATGGCTCCTGAAGCATTTGGGGTGGAGGGAGGAGTGGGGACAGCACCAGGCTGGGGTTGGAGACAAGAGGAACTCCTGCCTCCCACATGCTAGACATGCTTCCCTCAGAAAGCTATAAAATGATATAGCTGGATTTCTGCTCTGGACTTGGCTGAAAGTCTGAAAGGAAAGGCTGAAAATGAGAACACCAAGATGAAGAAAGGTAGAGCTTCCTGGTCTCCACATTGGCTCCTTGAGAGGCCCTATTTTTCAATTTCCATCTCCATGTATCTTATGAGGTCAGGTGTAAGGAATATTTCACATGGGAACATGTTAACAAGCCACCAGAGAAAGGATGAGAGGGTTGGCACCTTCTTCCTGCCTGACTGGATGACACCTGGCTTGTTAAAGAGACATACTTCCTTGAAAGGGAACAACGGATGACTTCAGTTCTGGGAATGAGCATCCTGTCTGGACACATTCCAGGAGCCCAAGGAACTGTCTCTGAGACTTCACATAGGAGTAGCCCAGTGAATGCAACCTGAGACGTTACACGCAGAGGAAGCTTCTAAAGAAGCATCGCCCCTTCTCAGGGCAATCACCTGAATACCTGATGATGGGTGAGAGGTCTTGCCAATTGAGATCAGCAAGGATAGGAGCCTGTGTAGTTTTTTTAAGTATTCCATAAATATAATCTATTTTGTGTGGATATTAATGGATTTGTCATGGATGAATTATTTGATTTCCATTCTTACTTCACTTCTTCTGGGTTAAGTGGGATTTCAGTGTTACTGATTGCCCACTGACATTGCTAGCTGAAGGTGACAGTGAACTGTTACACTGTGGCCACCTAGCTCATGTCAGGCTCCTTGCCATGTTCTCTGGAGTGCTAAAGGTTAGGAATAGCCATGCCTGCCCCATTTTGTCTGCAGGAATGAGGTCCCTGGTGAGTACCTCTGATGAAGGTCAGGGATGGCAGAGGTATCCTCTGCTGGCAAAAGCAGCTGTGGACACAGGTGTAGAATGGGAGAAAGGCTCTGGGCGTGACTCCTGATGTTCCTCAACGTGTCTGTCAGGGGTCCAATAAGTTCAGTGATGAGTAGAAATCTTCTTCCCCATGCCAAAATCCCCTCCCCTTTGAGCTGGAATTAGAATCAATGACTAAGGATTACTCTGAAAGCACTACAACCCTCTACCCTGGGAGCTGAGATATCAAAAGATGAGAGATGAAGTCTTGAGAGAAACTCCCAGCAGGTTCCCACAGCAGCCCCAGTCCCAGCAGCATGATGGTAAATAGCAGATGCATCACTGTGGGATATGGGGAACCAAGGCCTAAAAGGCGCCTTGAATACAAATTTCTGCACGAAACAATGCTGCTGCAAAGCTGTCGGCTCGCTGAGAAGTGCTTCATAGCACTGATTAGGAATGGAAATAGCACCAAGGCCATACTACATGGATAACTGGAAGAGGTGTGATTTGTAGTCTACTCTTACATAAATCTATTATCATCCCTCTCATGTTTACTTTACAGGCTTTGGAATTATCAGAAGCAGCAGAACAAGTCCGTGTACTGCTCCAGCTTGTCACCTCTTACCTAAGGATTCCCTGAAGTAAGACTGCACATCTGCAACAGGATAGACATGAGGGGAGCTGACCCCACAGCATTATAAGAAGAGCAACACAAGTGACATGAGGAAGCAAAACTTGCAATAAGCAGATCCATCAGAGGCTCTGTCTTTACATCACTCTCCTTGCTTGCAGGCATCATTAGCAGTGCAGCTCTAAATGCTGTGACAATGGAAATGCACAGCAGCTCTGGCACTGATCTATGCTCTGCTTTGCCACCACATCCCTGCCCTCCCTGCGCCCTGCCTATGCCTGTTTTCTCCCCCAACTTGTCTTCTCCTGATCCAAAAGGCAGTGACAGGGGATGTGGGGTCAGTGGTACCCTGTTTTCCCAGCTTCTTGACCACAGTGGTGGGACAAAGCAGCACATTTGGCTCACAGCAGCACACCTTCCCTTATATCCAATGCTGGAGAAGCCCCCCTCAGTGCTGATGGCTGGGGTCACGGGGGTCACCCTCCAGGCTGATGACAGGCTGTGTTGGCTGCATCAGGGGGGAGAATTTTGGAAGGAGAGGAAGACAGCCCCAACTCTTTGTCTCCCACCCAGATCATGATATCAGACTACTATGGTGCTGTCTATTACCATGAACTATTGGTTCATATTGCCTAGTCCTTACTGCAGAGGGTAGAACTGCATAGTGAGAGATGTGCATGCTCAGTCAGCACAGGCAAAACACAAATCTTACTGCAGAGCTGCACCCTGCGTGGCAAGGTCAAGGCCATTTAAGAGACACACAAAGATCTGAGTTGTTCTATGGTGAAAGGACTTGCTGTGCACCCTTTCTTCCCTTGCATTCCCTAAACTCTGCCAGAATCAGAAGGGCTGACTCCTAGGGAACAGCCTGGTGTGGGGAGAGGGTGATGCAACACCACGTGTGTGGACATGGGCCGACGTGCTTGAGATGCTTCCTGCAGTGATAATTCGAAAGGATGTTAATGTAATAAACTGCTGCTTGGTACAATGAACACAATGTCACAGTGGATGGCATTCCTGATCATAGCTAAAAGTGCCGGGCTTGAAGGCTTTTCCAGTTGTTTTCCTTGCAAATGCCTGCATCCCTCTCTCAAACGCTGTGCTCCCCTATGCTCACAAAAATCCCATGTGAAGGAGTGGGTAAAAGAACTTGGGTAGAAGATGGCCAAAAGGGAAACTTGATCTTCTTATCTGACTTTCAAAAGGAAAAAAAAGGCATTGGTACTCAGGAATGAAGACACATGCTGGTTTTGCTGTATGCCTTGAGAGCATTTGCAGGGCAAAGGAACACATAAAAGGAAAACAGAAGAATTTGAAAAAAACCCCCAAAGAGTATTTGTTACCTCTGACACCAGTCACTTGATAAACAGACACTTCACTGGTTCTGGTAGCAACTTACTGTGTGAAAACCTTCCTGTCCCCCACATAGTATTTTTGTTCAGCTGTAATACAGAAATATTTGACCCTTTATCTTCAAGCACTGAATCTCTATTCTGTCCTGAAGGAATGACCCTCAAGATGGGGGTGGATGAAAACCAAACCTTGACCATCCTGGGGAGCTGGGACGGAGTCTCAGCAGGTCTCTGACGTGGTATAAAGTCTGTGCTGAGTATAAACTTAAAATCAGTCTTTCCTTTGAACTACGGACCTCAACATTGTCCTGGAAAAAAAAATATCCGCAGTCCTCTGCTCTGCCAGCTGAGCAATGGAGAGCATACTGAAATAGCATCAAGAGCGGCTTATGTCAAGCAGACCAAGGCTAGGGAGAAACCTGACACTGGGACAGGGCTGTGAAGTGATGAGCTGAGGCCAGCTGGGAAGCCTGAGCTGGATCTGTGCTGTGAAACACAAGTCCCCCTCTACTGAACACCACTCCTTTCCTACTGACAGAGCTGGGGCTGCAGCAGCAGGGTTTGGAGTGCTATGGCCTGTTAAATCCAGAGCAGAAATCAAATCTGTCACGCAGTCAAAATTCCTGTTGTTAAATCTCTGCAATACCCTTTTCTTTAAATTCTGGTATACTTAGGAGGTCCCCTAGCACTGCCCCTGCTGTGTCACCTCTGTTCATCCCCACTGCCACAGAACAAACTTCTGCACTGCTAACCCAGAATCAAACATCCCTGTTAGTCCACAAAATGCAGGTACCTGGGGAGGATCCACTATTCCTACCTTTCTGCTAGTAAGGGAGACATCTAGCCATGATTTACAAACAGGCTTTCATGGGATGCTGTGGTAGGAAAGTAGATGGGAAAGGGTCAGGCGTACATTTGAAAAGCACAGGATTGTGTTAAAATACTAAAATACTTGGTTGCTTATTCTCCAAAAAGAAGTGGGATTTTCCCACTTTTCTAACTGGTGTGCTCTCCCCTTCTTCTAACTGCTTTTGTTTTACCTATATCCTTTGTTCCTTCATGTCTCATTTTTACTGCACGGTATGTTTGGGGGTGTGGAAAAGCAAGCCTGTTCCTGTAATCTGTGAAACTTGTCCCTAGCCCTGGAAAGGACCTATTTTTAGGTAAGCAGTAGTGCAGCACTATTCCTTTCCCACATGCAATACTTCCTTCAGTCCTTTGGACATACTTTTATGCCTTGGCTATGAAATATGGATCTCTTTCTAGCAGTGATGTGTGGAGGGCATGAGGGTTTGGGAACCTCTGGGTTTGTAAAGTTGCATGTGGCTTGGAGAAATGCTGAACTGTTCATCTCATGTTTGTTATCCTACAGCCAGTCTTTTCAGGCTCACTGATTTTGAAACTTGAGACACTACAGATAATTGCAAGGAAGATGATAAATGCCTCATGTTAGTCACCTTGCAGGGTCACCCTGCCTGAAGGGTTTGACCTGACCACCATTTCTCATCCTGATCTTGAGGACTCTGAGGAAACCAGGACTTCCTTTCAGGAGGGCTTTGTTTCCCTGTCTCCCCTAAAGATGGGTGACAGGTTCATGCTGGCTTGCTGGCACTGCTGGAGGGCAGAAGGAAGCCAAAGGATCTTCCTTCTCCCAGGCAGACAGCTGGGGCAGTGACCCCATGTCTTGGTGTCACGATGATGACAGAACCACAGCATGCAGGAATGAGTCCTTGATGCGGTTTGTCCACAGACTCTCACTGTTTCAGGGTCTTTCAATCCAAATCTCTGAGGTTTGTCTGTTGTAATTTATGTTGGTATCACTGATTAATTTGGAACAGAATTTATTATCTAGTTCATATGCCCTTTTATCCCATGTTTCTCCTGGTTTGCTGCAAACTGTGGAAGGTCCTTGAGGGTGGATAAGTCCAGGGAAGGCTGCTTTTGATCACAGTTCAGCTCAGGGCAGTGTCCATCCTCTACTCAAAAGAAAAGGGCAGACATTATCCCTCTGTCTGGTCTTTGTAGCTTGTCCCTGAAATCTCATGTCCCGTACATTTGATGTCCTCCCAGTGACTCACCCTTGGAAATGCTTTGAGCTTTCCTCTTCTGCTGTGATTCCATATGTGCAAAAGGAACTTTCTAAAGATGTCATTATCTCCTGTGCTGGTCTTTGTTTTCCTGGAGATCTGAAACCAACCCTCAGACTGTTTTTAGAAGGTCTCCAAATACTGACCGCATATGGCCTGTCATCACATATGAGGTACACAAAGACAAATATATATACATATATGTGTGTGTGTGTTGAGTGGAAAAAATGTCAGTCTCAAAAGGCAACTGTTTTTGAAAGCACTTGTGTCTGTTGGTCTGTTGCAAAGGCTCTCTTTGGCTGCATAAATTGAGTCACACACAAGGGTAGTCTCAGTATTTATCATGGAGTATATATCGATCAATATAAAAGCATGAAATGCAAAATACCATTTGCAGTTTGCACTTGTATAGGTAGGAGGGTTTCATCTTATAGCTGGCTTGTCGGCTTAGAAAGTTGTTGCCAATGTAAGTGAAATTCGAGTCTCTGCAACATGCTGGCTGTAGGTGGGAATGCCGGTGCTTGCCACCCGCTCCTGAGAAACTGCTCACGTCAGGGTAAATGGGCACAGACAAAAGGTGAAATGGATGGAGGGCCTCCCCTAGCCTCCCCGAGGGACGCTTGGCTAAAAAAGCAAATCTTTTCAGCCAGAGCAACAAGCAGAGTTAGCAGTAAGGGAAGAGGGGAAGGATTAATTGTCGTCTTGCCCAAAGTATCGCATTTGGGTGAGCAGATTTGGAGACGGCACCCTCATTTTTGTTAGGATGTTGTATTGCTCAGGCACCCACCAGCCCTGTCCTCTTCCAGCAGCTAGGCTGTTATGGAGAGCCTGCAGGTGAGTCCCACCAGCCTCAGGAGTGCGGGGAGCTGCTGGAGGCAGCGGGGTGGGGATGGGTGTTGATCCCTGCCCAGGGAATGATGGACAGCTCCCATCTGCTTTCAGCAGCTGCCAGTGTAGAGGTCTGCCCACCCCTGGGCTGGGTGGCAGGGTGCTTGCACATCCTCCAGGACAGGCAGAAGGTGGGGTGGCAGCAGGCCCACGCACTGTCACCCCATGGACCGAGATGCTTCTCACCACCCACCATGTCCGGGACAGGATGCCTGGACAAGGAGCCTGCTCCTTGCAGAGTGCGCTTTGCCTCTGCAGGCTCATTAGGGAAGCAAGTCATGTGGGAGCATATTTTTGACAGCATCCTCTGGCCAAAATATGATTTTTCTCTTTGTTTTCCAGTCATGCAAGAGAGCCACAGGGCTGATTTTCTGAGTGACACACAAGAGCTTCCCAGCTCTGGTACAAGATAAGAGGTTGCAAAGGGGAATTCTGTGAATGCAAAACCCAGAGATGTCATTATGGCATTGAAACTTGAACCTGGACATCATTCAACCTCTCCTTCCTCCTCCAAATCCCTTTCCTAAACCCACTGCTTTGCAGCCAGCTTTCCAGGTTCCAAGCTAGCAGTCCACAGGCTGCAAGCTGTTATTCGGCTACACAATAGAGGAGTTAGAAGTAAAGCCTGCAAAAGCAAGCCTATCTTTAGGAATTAGTGTTCTGGTTGTGTCAGCAAAGCCAGGTAACACTCCCAGGCAGGCAATACTGAAAAAAAAATATTTCTTCTTGGTGATGGTGGGCAGACATCCAGAGTTTCTCTCCGGGAGGGGGGTTAAAGCAAGTCCTCTTGTCCATTGTTTGTCCCTTGAGAGATGGCTTGACTTGGTGAGTCTTCAGAGGACAGCTGTAAGTGCTGGTGGTCTTCCCCTGCAGGAGTGGAAGGAGAGGAAGAGGAGGGGGACAGGGCTGCCACAGAAAGACAGGAGAGTGCCAGGCTCTTTCTCAGTGCAAGTTCTCTGAAGCTCATCCTAAGCAGTCCCTGCTGAAGACCAGCTGCAAGATTTTCCTGTTTCTCCTCAGTGTCTTGAACTTGGCTCTCCTTTTCCTCCTTGTTGCAGAGTGGTCATACAATGTGTGGCTTTCCTGGCACTTCTCATCCTGCCTTTGCAAGTGTGGTCAAGTCTCAGCATTTCTTTACCTATAATTTATTGCTGTGGTTCATAAAACCTTGTCAGAACAACCTGTACTAATTTTTCACATGTCTGGACTACATATTCCTGCCAGAAAAATGTTTCAGCTCAGGCCTGGTTGCAAAAGGTGGGTTTATCTTTGTTTTGTTGACTCCTCCTTTTGGTTGTGCTGTTTATTACCTGTTCCATGTTAGCATGCTTCAGCACACAGAAAGGGGAAAACCAGCAGCACACTGCCCCTCACCTTGTTGCCACCAGATGTCCTCTGCAGATGCATCAGACGTCCTGCTTAGCCAGTTAACAAAAGGCTTCTGAGGGTTACCACAGGTAGGTATAAACTCACCAGAATCACATCCCAGAGGCACGTTACACCCTGAGAGGTGCCTCAGTTCATTCTCCAAAGGGACAGCATAGCTTTTTTTCATGCCATGAACACCTACTTCCCTACATCAGCATATGCAGGTGTTTTTGTGTGCTGACATTTCTAGCCCTCAGCTTTTCCCTCCAGAATTTCTCTGTTTCTGTCTGTGCAGTGAGGTGGAAGTTCCTGCCCTGCCAGATGAGGATGGCTTTTCTCATCTAATTCAGAGCCCCTTATTGAAGCAGGTTTTGTTGTGCAAGGGGCAGCTGACTCAAAGTTAGGAGGGCAAGAATGAGGTGTTCAGATTCCTCCAGATGCAAAAGTCACCTCTGACCCAGCCATGGAGGGGAGGGAAAGAGAAATATCTTCTTGCTGCTGCCAGGGAAGGCTCCCTCTCAGCCCTGCCAAAAGCCCCAGCTGTCTGCAGCTCAGCTGCCAGAGCAGCTTCTCCCACTGGACTCCAGGCTCTTGTCCACACCAGGCAGTCGAAGCGAAGGTGTGATTTCAAATGGTTTTAACTCAGCTATCGCTAATTTCCCATGAATGCAAGACTTAAAAAAATCGATTTGTTTTTATGGGACTGCTGACAAATGTGTGTAAGTTTACACAGGGGAATTTCCAGCTCAGTGGGCTGCAAATGAGTACAGGATTTCACTCAAACACTTAAGAAGCATGTGAGGCACTGAAAACAAAACAGTCAATAATACAAGTAATTTAATGTTATTTATTAAAATTGCATGCAGAGGATAGTATTCATTTTCATGCAGAAATCCATGAAAACCTTCACTTTTGCATTTTCCTGAAGTGCAGGGTTTCCAGACTGGTGTTGCATGCAGACTGAGGGCCCTGCTTTAGAACTGGGGTCTGCCCCTGGATGCGTAGGGCACTCACTCAGCTGCTCTCCTGCATTTCTCAGATGCAAGCCCTATACAGTCGTAGGGCAGAATGAACACTAGAGGTTTCTACAAGACACTTAACTGAGAAAGTACTGTAGTTATTGATCAAAAGAGAAGAAAATATTCTGATTACATGTACAGTATGGTGGCAAAGTGATTTTATACAGTAATGCAGGGACTTTGGCTTAAATTTAAGGATGAGATATTTATTGCTTGTACGGTTGTGCGATAAATTATTGGCAAGTAGAAGCACAGATGGCTTTCCCTTAAGATCAGGCATCACATGTCACAAATTATCTGGGAAATTGTCATTTTAAAAATAACTCTGGAACAAGTGCCAAGCTGAAAGGGATATCAGTGTCTAATAAACAGATATAAACACAGCAGTGCCCAAAACTAAAATATATTTGAATTAAACAATCGGAGAGAGAGCATATAGAATTAGTACCTATTCTCTAGCAGCACAAATGAAAGCCTTTCACACTGTATTTCTTCCGTTTCTTTCTCATCAGGAAATTCAAATAATGTTTTTCATGCCTATTTAACCTGCCCATGAAGTTAATGGAATGAATAGTCATGTTAGATTTTTAAGTTACAGCTCCTAAGACTAAAATCTTGCCAGAAGAAACTTTAAGCACAGTTATAGGCAGGCAATTTTGTTTGTCTGGTTTTCAAGGTGATGAGGTGTTTACACCCTGAAGTGTTCAATCTCCAGAGCAGCCATCACTCCTATTGTCTTCTCCAGTAGCCACGTGTACTTCACACCTTGGAAAGGTAGGATCTTGGAGCCTGCCAAAACACATGGGCAAAATTACATCCTGCTCTCATGGCCACCGCTGCTCACTCACAACAGAGCATTTGTTAGGCTGCAGGATGTGGCTGAGCAGGCTGGGGCAGCCCTTCACTCTCCACTGACCTGCAAAGATAAGGAAAGGGAGTGGAAGGCCTTTGCTTATCACTCCCCCAACTCCTCAGGGGGTGAAGGCTGCCATGTGTGAGTGAGAAGAGCCAGGGCCTCTGCGGCCTCCCCCCCTCCCCCGGCAGCCGTCACCTGTCCCAGCCTGTCCTGCTCTCACGCGCATATATGGGCACGGCAGGACGACAGCTCGTGACGCAGCGCTGCTAAAAACAGCCCCGGCTCTGCTCGGCCCCCGTTCAAACAATGTCCTCCGGCCTGAGCAAGCCAGAGAGCTTCTGATCGCAGCACAGCCTTGGACTTATTTCAAGGGAAATCAACCCCGAAACCTCTCCACACGGCCGTGGCCCTGAGCGTATGCTCCAGGAAAAGCTAGGGATGAGCACCTCCCTGAGCTACAAGTCATTCTCCAAAGAGCAGCAAACTATGGATAACCTGGAGAAACAGCTGATCTGCCCCATTTGCTTGGAGATGTTCACCAAGCCAGTGGTCATCCTGCCCTGCCAGCACAACCTCTGTCGGAAGTGCGCCAGTGACATCTTCCAGGTAGGTTTCTTCCCACAGAGAGGTCTGCTTCCCAAGCAGCACTGGTTGGAATGAATGGTAAAATAGGTTTTTTTACATGTTTTGGTAGACTAATTTTAACAGTTGGTGAGACAGGGTGGGGGGGATGATTTAAGGCGAAAGTTGATGTATCTGGGGGCCAGGGCTGAGGTCACAGCAGGTGAAAATGCCACCTGTTTGCTGTGGTGACATGGCCAAGTGTGAGTTGAGGGACTGGCTCCTAGCCCAGCAGTCGCCAGGTGCTTTCCCAGGGGTGACATGTCGGAATTACCCTCTCATTGGGCATAGTGGTAAATGGTTTCCTACCATTTGGTGCTTTTGGAAGAGGCTTTCATAGTTTTTCACGGCCGTATCTCCCTCTCCTTGTGATGCTTGGCAAAAACAGGCCTCCAACCCCTACCTGCCGACCAGGGGAGGTACAACTGTGGTGTCGGGAGGCCGCTTCCGCTGTCCCTCCTGCAGGCATGAGGTGGTCCTGGACCGACATGGAGTCTACGGGCTGCAGAGGAACCTGCTGGTGGAGAACATCATCGACATCTACAAGCAGGAGTCCACAAGGTAAGAAGGGAATGTGTGTCCTTCAGAGGACACACATGAGGTTAATTTAGTCATTTTTTCTCTCAAAAAAGCAGAAGGGGATCGTGCTGCCATGCCTGACTGTCTGCTGCACAATGAAATCAGCTCTCACTGAGGACAGAAAATTGTGTCCAAATAGATGCTGAGCTTCCCTGTTTCCACTTACAGCAGGGGACTGGGCCATGCAGCAACATTTACCTGTGCAAGCAAGGCCCTTGAGGTCAGCACAGCTACTCACATGACTAAGGGAAAAGTATCTTGGTTAACATCATTTATTGCAAAAACAGTTCATACAATTCTTACTTGTCTTTAACCTCTGTGTTCTCATGTTCTCTAAAGAAGAACATGTTCACGTTCTCTAAAGAAGGGAAAGGATTTCAAATCTTGTTAGAAAATCTTGAGGTACAGACAGTGCAAACAAGAAGAAAACTGAATTTCACACAGAAGGTACCCTGTATCATAATGCCAAATGAAAATTCCATTAAAATATTTCCATTCCTGTCAGCTTGAGATGTGAACTTATGAAATCAAGTCTTATTTAGGAGTCCATAAAAGAGTAGGGCTAGCCAGAAATGATATGTATCAGAGCTGTGTGGCTATGTACAACAATCAAGACCTCAGGGCAGAGGAATGGGTTAATTTTAAAAAGTAAGATTACTCCTGAATGGTACTTTCTTGCATTTGATATGTAATGGATCCAGAAACAGAAAAATGTTTTCTCATCTCTATTTCCCTGGGATGCATTGGATACATGGTACCACTGTGGAGAACTTAGTAGGGGGGAAGGTGAAGGAGATAATTTTCTCCATCTACTCTTATGACACCCCACCTGGAGTCCTGCATCTAGCTCTTGAGTCCTTAGCACAAGACATGGACCTGCTGGAGTGAATCCAGAGGAGAGATGCAAAGATGTTCAGAGGGCTGTTCAACCTGGAGAAGAGAAAGCTCTGGGAACACCTTAGAGCACCTTCTAGTACCTGAAGGGGGCCTACAAGAGAGCTGGAGAGGGATTCTTGACAAGGGCATGTAGTGATAGGACAAGGGGGAATGGCTTTAAACTGAAAGAGAATAGATTTAGATTAGACATAGAAGGAAATTCTTCACTCTGAGGGTGGCGAGGCACTGGCACAGGTTGCCCAGAGAGGCTGTGGATGCAGTGTTCAAGGCCAGGATGGATGGGGCTTCACACAACCTGGGCTAGTGAAAGGTGTCCCTGCCCAAGGTAGGGGCATTGGAAGTAGATGATCTCTCAGGTCCTTTCCAACCCAAACCGTTCTATAATTCCGTGATTCTATGATGAAGTTAACCTGGTCCCAGGCCACCAAGCAAGGAGCTCTCACCCAGGAAAGCTGTTTTTGTCACCAGCATGAATCCTTAGAGTTGGTTTTGTATGGCAAGGTGTGTTGTTCACCTGGAAGGTGTAATCCTGGCCATGCTCCCTGACAGTCTTCTGATCCCACTTCAACAAGGAGCTGGGTTTCCCAGGGACAGTGAGGTAGCATCACTGGTGCAGGTGGACACAACCATCAGAACCTAGTCCCTGGGATAGCTGAGGATTCCTCCTCCAGCAGAGGAGGACAGTCACCAGCAGAGAGAACATTTTGCAGCCTGGCTTTGGCTATTCTCAGCTGTTTGAATCTCTCTGAGGACTGTTGCAGCTGGGCATAGGTTGGAGCTCCAAAGCACTGGAGAGCACAAAGCTGGCTTAAAATTGTCCTTTCTGCTGCCCTTTGCGCTCAGTGCCAAATAAAGGTCAACTACCCCTGTGTGTGTCACTGATACTCAAATATTATTTTAGTCAGGAAAATCTCAGAGGAAATGAATCAACAAAGCTGCAATGGTGGACTTTGCTTTTGACGAAATAAGCTGGACATATATGGCCTCATGTCTTCACGTCTTCCTTGGTTTTGGGGGTTTTTTTTCAGCTCATGGTTGTATTTAAAAAAAAAAAAAAAGGGCAGCAGCTCCTTTTCCCCATGTAGTTCATGGGAAATTGGAACAAAATACAGTTAAACAGAAATGTAAGACTAGATTTAGTAGATTTTTCTTTTTATTCCATGAAAGTAAAACACATAATGAATAGAACAGGAGAATAGAAAAAAAAATAAAATATGAACACACATTTGCTTATATATTTGTCCAAAAGATTTGTTAATTTAATCTGTTAAGGTGCTTATTTAACCTTCATGTATGTCCTTAGAATGCAAGTTATTGTCAGGGTTATGCAGTAGCAGCAATGTGTAGCAGCATTATCTAAACTATTTGGCCCTTTGTGGGCCTCAGCTGCTTATCTCCATCTGCCTAACATTCCTTGGGCTCCCCTGAGAGTGTGAGCAGATCTTTCATGGCTTTTCCCCATGCTGTTCCACTGAAAGCAAAAAGTCAAGGGAAATCAAGTCTTCCCCACTTCTTCCTTTTGTACCAGTCTCTTCCATACTGACAACAGGGGTCTAGCAGAGATACGTAGGAAGAAGGGTGACATGTGATCTTTGCCTTCTTGTTCTTCCCAAGACAACCCTTCAAACTGGCAGCACCTGTGATTTCCAGAGAGGAGCCTCTTCCCCTCGAGTTCTCCTGTGGGTATAATTCACTATAACTGCATGTGCCAGAATGATGCCAGCTCCCATCTGCATTTCACATGAACTTAGAGTAAAGTGAGAGTAATGGGAGCAAGGAAGCAAACTTTGGCTCCTGCTTAGTCAAAAATAGCTCATTTCAAAAGTATTGGGGTGTTTTTTTTGTAATTGGATTTTCTATTTGAATTAAGGAATTGGGGTTTTAATAAAAACTGGGGCAGGAGCTGGACTACAAGGTTGGGAGAGTCTGCCTGAGCCCTCATATGCAGCCCCTCCTATTACTAAGTATCACATCATATGGTCTTTTATCCCATTGCTCATCAAATTCCAGCTGATGGCAGCATAGCCTGTTGCCCAATTTAGAAAGTGTTAGCAACACAAGGGAAGAATTCTTCAAGCAGGAGGTGGCTTGTACAAAGCTTTAAAAGACAGCAAAGGACTGAAAACAGTGGAAATTGAGTTGTCTAAAAATTAAACCACTCTTTGAAAATCTGTAGGCCACTGATCACCTAAACTATCTGAGGAACATCGGGATGCCTGCTGTCACCAGGAAAGTGTAGCAACAGGAGGTTGTGACTCTTTGTAAGATCTGGCAGGTTCTAATGATCTCAGCTGGCTATTCCAGATCAAAAGATGCTTTGGGCTTTGTTACCAGCTGAATCCTGATCAGGGAGGGTGAAGCACTCTTTCTGCCTTGCACTTACCAGGGAGAGCCTGAGGAATAGGCTGTCCCTGCAGCCTTGAGCACAGATGGAGCAGAGTGTGCAGCAGGGACCTGGCTGTGCTGAGAGCAGCCTGCATGGGCTCTGTGATGGTGCTGACATGCTGCAGGGCCCAATAGCCAGCACTGCCAGAAGCCTCTGTCCCTGACCCCTCCAAGGTCTTAGCCCAAACTCCCAATGCAGGATGTGTGTCTCTCTAAGCCAGGCTGCAGGTGTGTCTGGGGATCTCAGGCTGGGCCAGGGAAATGTGCTCCCTGACCACAGGTCACCAAGCAAGGAGGAACCCCACAGGCTCTGCAGTAAAGAGATGAGGAGTGAGATCATCTGGTTCTTCTCCAAGTCCCCATGAGACAAAGCCCCAAGCTCACCTGCACCAATAGTTTTCTTGGGCTGGACATTCATGATAGTAGTGTAACAGAGCTACAAGGATCCTTATGTCCACATGAACTTCTATAACCTTCTCATTTTTCAAGCCCCATTTCTACCCTAGGTATTGGTGGGCTTTTCACTACTTTTGAGAGAGTCCATCAGTGTAGCTGATTTTCAAGGACCACCTTCCTCCAAGGTCAAAAATGGTCTGTTCCCATATATAAGAACTCAAGCGATGGTGACAGAATACCTGCATTGATTAAGAGGGAGCTCCTGATAAAAATAAAACTGTAAAAAAGAAGCAAAAGGATGGACAGGTGATTCAGGAAGATTTTGAGACACTCTCCAAGCACATGCAGATGAAGTTAGAAAAGCCAAAGTCCACCTGGAACTGAATCTGATGAGGGACATGAAGGCTAATGAGAGCTTCTACAGCTGCATCAGCAGCAGAAGGAAGATTAGGGAAACTGTGAGTTCATTGCTAAATGGAGCAGGGCCTCATGTAACACAGGACATAGAAAAGGCCAATGTACTCAACACCACCTTTACCTCAGACTTTACTAGTAAGTTCGGCTTTAAGTAATCATAGTAGCCTGAGACCAGTGGGAAAGTCTAGAGGAAGGAAGACTTACCTTTGGTGGAGGGGGATCATGTTAGAGAATATTAAAAAAAAAATTGGACATCCTGATAGGAGGCATCTGTAAGTGGTGAGGGAGCAGACATATTATTGCAAGGTCACTCTCAATAATCTTTGAAAGGCTGTGGTAATTGGAACAGATTCCTGTGGACTAGACTGGAAGAAAGCAAATATTCTTCCAATCTTCAAGGAATGCAAGGAGGAGAATCCAGGGAACTACAGGCTGGTCATGCACACTGGTCCCTAGAAAGTATTTCATGCAAGCCTTCCTGGAAACCATTTCCAAATATATAAATAACAAGAAGGTAATTAGAAATAGTCAGCATGGATTTATGAAGAGGAAATCAGCATGACCAACCTGATAGCCTTTTATAGTGAGATGGCTAACTCAGTGCATGAGAGAGGAGCAGTAAATACTGTTTATCTGGATTTTAGACACTGTCTCCTGTGATGTCTTTATTGATAAACTGTTGAAGTAAGGTTTCTTAGAGTGGACAGTGGAAAGTGAACTGGACCAATAACTGGCTGTACTACCAGACTCAAAGGGTCATGGTGAGCAGCATGAAGTTAAGTGGTGGCCAGTCATTAGCGCTCTATGCCCAAGACTGATACTGTGGCAAATGCAGTTTCAAATTTTCACTAATGACCTGACTGTGCCTCACAGAGTCATGCAGATCCTCTCCATCCCCTGACCAGGTGCAGACACCAGGTGATGTGATGGCAAAGGAAGGGCTACAGCTGTCTTAAGGTCCTCAGTAAAAACACTATCAAAATTGAATTCAGGATTTCAGTAGAGACCTTTTTGGATTTGAAAAAATCCTACAGAAAACATGCTTTCTAACAGCAGTTTTCCTAAGGTCTTACTATGTTCTTAATTAAAATGTGCTTCTTTATGTGTGCAGCAACTTTGCATTTCCTCACCAAATCACAGTCACAGAACGGTTGAGATTGGAATGAACCTCTCGAGGTCATCTAGTCCAACCACCTGCTGCTCAAGCAGGACTACCTGAAGCCAGCTGCCCATGACCATGTCCAGATGGCTTATCAGTATCTTCAAGGACGGAAACTCCACAACCATCCTGGGCAACCTGTTCCAGGGCTTAGTCACTCTCACAGTAAAAAAGCGTTTCCTGATGTTCAGAGTGTACCTCCCATGTTTCAGTTTGTGCCCATTGCCTCTGGTCCTGGCACTGAAAAGCCCCTGACTCCAACCTCATTACACCCTCCATTCAGGCATTTAGATAAATTAAGGTATTGATAAGATCAAGGCCATTTTTAAGATTCCCCTTAAACTTCCCCTGATCCAGGCTGAAAGTTCCAGCTCTCTCAGCCCTTCTTCACAGGAGAGCTGCTATAGACCCTTAATCATCTTCAGGGCCCTTTGCTGGAGTCTCTCCAGTATGTCAATGTCTCTCCTGTACTGGGCAGTCCAGAACAGGACCCAGTCAGTACTTCAGGGGTGGTTCAAACACAATTTCAGTGGGAAAGAATAGGCCTCTAGCAGTCAAACACAGGCTTAGCATATCAAAGAGAAGAGTCCAAGAATGAGACCACAAAGTTATTAGGACATTTCAGCAACCTGACATGTCTCTGGTCACCAGCACAGCTGTGGTGAATCCTTTCTGTTACTAAAGCCATGCAGTCATTTTCCTATCAGCTGCTCTTTTATCTCCTGTTTCAGAAGCAGTCTCCATTTTAAATTTAGAGGCTGTGTTTTGGCCTTTGCTAGCCCAACGCAGATCTAGAAGATCCCTTCTGAAGTCAGGGAATGGTGTGCTAAAAATCTCTTCTTTTGCATAGCCTGGGGAGGAGCCTGTAAATCTGTTTATTTCTAGTCTTCTGACACTGACTTCAGGGCCCCACTAGTTCAGGGAGTTCTGCCAGGTTTCTCCAGCTCTTAGCGGCACCTTTGAAGGTTGGCTGCTTCTGGCTGAACTTGCTTGACACCGTCACCTTTTTGCTCTATGTAATGTGTCTTTCATGCAAGTGGCACCATTCCAGTGTCCAATAAAATTCTAGTAGTTTCTGGCTCTGGTCTTGTAAATATTTGCAGGAAGCGCTGCTATCTCAGGCTTAATTAATGACTTTGAAATTCATTGTATTGCCCTCACGCATGGGCCCTCCCACTGGTGCACTATGACATGAATATATTAGGGGCTGTTTGCAGTAATCTGCAAACAATGTAAAGCATTTTTTATGGAGGAAACACACCTCTTTTGACTAGCATTGAAACAGTGCTGGATTTGACAAAATGCCTGATGTTAATGAATGCTGGAAATCTGACCCAAATAACAGGCTTTCTTCAGAAGCGTTTGTCTTGTTTTATATGTTATCATGTTATATCATGTTATATGGCAGATTACAGATTTTCCTTATGAACCCTTTAAATCCCAGGGCACTCTTGAATTAAAAAAACCACAAATGTGTGAGACATTTTGTTTCTTGCTACATTTTTTTAAAATGCATCTAAGTGATCATATTCCATACCCTTCAGAAGAGAAAACCTGTATTTTGTCATTAAAAAATAAATGCCATATCCACTTTACCAAACGGTATGGACTGTATGGAAAAACTCTACCATAATATAATATAAAATAATGATTGTTTCCATACATTTTAAGCTTTGATAGAATGACTGTTTGCCTCCTTGCTACAGAGTTCTGTAGAATGACTTAAGAAAAGGTTCCCATGTAATTCCATTAAATTCCACAGTTTCTAATGATAAAAATATACGTTTATATACTG
Source organism: Dryoscopus gambensis (assembly GCA_013389985.1). Taxonomy (NCBI): domain Eukaryota; kingdom Metazoa; phylum Chordata; class Aves; order Passeriformes; family Malaconotidae; genus Dryoscopus; species Dryoscopus gambensis. The sequence continues at coordinate 172,747 of WEIT01030464.1, read as the reverse complement.
CCATTATTCCACTTGCTACAGGTAAATCATAGTTCTCTGTCCAAACAGTAGAAGAAGGGGATAATTGTTTATGCTGAAAATATTTAACATTGCCACAGTAGCAATGGTGGCTTTTGAAGGCTTGAACCCAAGACACACTCTTTCCATTGGTCTACTGGCCCCTGTCTTCTGTACCACATCCTTACACACTCGTGTTTGCCACAGACATGCTCAGGGTGTTAAGCCTGAAGTGCAGGCTCAGGAAAACACCACCTTGCCCACACACACCAGACCAGAGGTGTCACTTGCACTGGGAATGTCAGCTAAGTGGCTCATTTGAAGGAAGCTACAACTAAATTAGCTCCTAAGATAGCAGGTTGTGTAGACTTGTGTGTATACAGTTAAATCATTTTGGTGAAGAGGAGATCAGACCGAGCTATAATGTGGTGACAGTTCCTGGCTTAGCACAGGAAAGGAACACTTGTGTAGCCCATGCCCTTTCTGCTGGGTACAGCTGAGTAAACTACTGCTAAAGCATTTGACACTGTAAAGTTAGACATGTGCCACCTGGCTGAAATTAATTTGTGTGACACCTTGTTTTAGTTGCTGGCCTAATGTAAAGGCTGTAAGGACTCAGTGCTCTTTGATATTGACAGTCCTGACCAGGGCCTCACAAAGCTCATCATCAGAGATTTAGAGTTACAGGCCTAACGGTTCATCAGTATCTACAACTCTTGCTTAAAATCAGTCCCTTCCATAAGAGCTTTGCTGCATTAAGCCAAGTGCACAACAATTTGCATGATGAACCAGACAGAAATTACATGTTTCATATTTCAGACAGATGTTAGATAACATGCTAATTAAAATACATTAGTAGTCTGAGTCCAGGCTCAGTGAGGTTATTTAAATTTTTAAATATGAGCAAGGATTCTGTCACACTCACACTCACATTCCTCATTCATATGGGAATCCCCATATGAAGTCATGTTGCTATATTGTCATCCCATCATACTGTGTCGGGACATTAGGCTGTACTGTTGTCTCTTTAAGTCATCCCATGTGGCAGGTTTAAGTCTACACTGTGTATTCAGTCAACCTTGGATGCTGCTATACAAATGTATATATTTCATGCTAACACCCTAAGTGTTGTTATCAGAAACTAATGAGCACCATGTTTGTTTTAAACTTGTTTTCTTTTGTAGACCTGAAAGGAAGTGTGACCAGCCAATGTGCGAAGAGCACGAAGATGAGAGAATTAATATTTATTGTTTGAACTGTGAAATGCCCACCTGCTCCTTGTGCAAAATCTTTGGTGCCCACAAAGACTGTCAGGTTGCTCCTCTCACAAATGTTTACCAGCAACAGAAGGTAAATATCTTCTTGTTTCTCAAAATCCTCAAAGAAACTGACAGGACCACCAATAGGAAAGTGTTCCCATGAGCTTCCTGTGAGTTTCCAAAAGGGTCTGGGGGTGCCTTTGCTACTCCTGCGTGTGACTGAAAGGCTCTTATAAATCTGTAGGAACTGTTTAGAAACACAGGAAAATAAATTTATGAGACATCACACGGAAAGATATTACAGTGTCCCAATTTTGATGTGGAGCGGAGGATCTCTCGTTTGAGCTCCTAATCCCTTTTTTTCAGTGCTTTTAGATCAGACAAACAAGTGGGATTTCCAACACTAGGAAATGGAAAGAGAACAGACCATTTCAAATCAAATAGTTATCTATTAGGCACTTTTATATTTAAGCATCCCATTTTTAAGAAAACTTAAGTGAAAAACCTCCTCCTGCAAGTGAATGAAGTAATATTCAATAGCTAGCAGCACAGGATGTACCTAACATCTTCTGCCCTTGCTGTCACCAGTAAAAGACTTGTTTATTTTTAATACAGTATTAATTTAAAACCTGACTCACTGGGTTATCCTCCTGAGATAAACAGCTCATTTTTCTGGAGGGCCCCAGTGGGGCAAGCAATCAGACAGGCCAAGTTTGCAATCCCAGCCTCCAACTTTGTCACACAGATGCATGTGTGTGTAAACTACAAATGAGGAGTTGCTTTAGGAAAGTAGTTACAAACAACCTTTTCAATCAAAAAAAGGTGGGAGAAGGAGGAGAAGTTTCTTGGACTGAATCCATGCCCCCAGTCACTCATTTTGCATGGAGATTTGCAAGCTGTTTTCCTTCCCAGAGTGCCCGTGGAAAGGGGCTGTCATGCTCAAGACGGGAGGCGTAACCTGGAGGCTGCAAGATGCATGCTTCAAAGGAGACTTTACAGAGCTGTGAAGGCCTCAAAGGATTCTGTACAGAGCTGTGGAGGCCATGAACACAGTTGTCTCTCTTACTATAGTGGAGTGCCAAGGGCCCCTTGCACTTCCCAGCACCCTCCCCAAGTTCCCTAGGACTGGCTTCTTTCTCTCTGTTAGGGATACCTCACAGTCATCTCCATCCCCACACTCGGGTTATTTTCTCCCTCCAGCCATTTCCCTCATGCCAGTGGCTTAGCCTCCACCTTCTTCTTCTCCTTTTCTCCTGTCCTCTCTCACCACAACCCCAGCCCCACTGCCCACATGCCAGGGACTCTGTAACACCTTGGTCCCTCCAGGTCCATGGGCCACCTCTTCTCCATTCCAAGGCCAAGAGCTACAGTCCTCAGGGAAATACCACAGTGGTGTGGCTAGACCCAGACACTGAAAAAACAACCTCTCAAGAGACAAAGTCTTTTCTCTCAATAAACCCAAAGGACATACTTGGGGCCTGTTGAAACAGCACTTCAGACAAAAGCATCTAGAAGAACCTCCTAGAACAAAGTGCTTCCTTCTTTCCAAACCACAGTATCTTCTCCATTAGAAGTTCTCAAATGTCAGTGTTTTCATAGTGCATTGCAAGAGGAAACAAATGTCAAAATACAATCTTGTGGGCACCTAAAGCTCCTATTTTTCTCAGTTCTGGTGGAAAGATGAATATCCTGGATATGGCTTATTTCTCTCCTGCTCCCCACTGTTAGATGTGTCACCCTGAAGTGTCGCAGCACCTAATACCCTTCTGCTTGCTCTCCCCTTACTGCCTAGTCTGAGCTGAGTGATGGCATTGCAGTCCTGGTGGGGAGCAATGACAGAGTGCAAGGGATTGTCACGCAGCTGGAGGAGACCTGCAAGACGGTTGAGGTAGGTACCACCCCTTTAAATGCAGTTATTTCAGTGTGACGTTGCATCTTTTAAACTTCTGGTAATGATCATTCTTTAACAGACCTCACTTTACCCAAATGCATTCCCACATCGTTTCACTAAACCATTCCTCGTGGCTTTGTACATTATCAAGATGTACTGCCTCAACCAAAGGATACAACCTGCTCAGCACCTCTGACATTTGCTGCATGGTAGATGATAAAAGAGTAACGATATCAGAAAGTCTTGCTCAATATTCTTACTGGAATAGGATCTTACTGAAGTCAAAAGCAGATCCACCAAAATGCCATCAACTCCCAGCTCATTTAACATCTAAGATCATATTCTAGAGCTGTAAAAGACCAGTATTAGTCTGAAGTCTGACAGGTCCAGTGAACAGAGCCTTAGTCTTAGCCACATGGTAGGCACAGCATGGTTCACAGGTATGTCAGTATTTGCTCTGTATTTGGTTGATTTGCCTTCTGCACAGAAGTAGTGTTTTAATATGTTGTCCTTTAAGGAGTCTTGTTTTGTTGCTCATGGGAGAAAAGAGTCTGGGTTCCTACTGGACTTTCTGGTAAAGGCCTCACTCTGAAAGAGTTGGAATTAATTTTGTGTTATTCAATAGCAGAAGTGGCTTTCATTTCCTTTGAGAGCTTTGCATCAGCAAAGCAAATAGAAACATCAACTTTGACCAATCTGAGCATCACAGAGCAATAGGCTGAAAGGAGCTCATATGAATTGATTTTGTGATCAGAGTTTGATGAAGCATCTAATGAAGGAGTCGCATCCCTTTCAGCCCAATTAGAATTATATTGACCCTTCAGAGCTGGAGCAGAAAAGAGAAATGGTAGGGGAAAAGAAGTTAACCCAAGATGTATAGATTCTAATTAGTAAGAAAAAACAATTACACAATCTTTGGACACAGTTCTGAGCAAGAAGGAACAGAAAATGTCTGAGTGTGTTTCAAAGAACACAAAACCATTGGCCCAAGTAAAAGAGAGAGCACGTTAATGGCAGTCAGAACTTTGTAGTCGTGAAGCCTTCATGCCGCAAGGATGAAACTGGCTGCTATCAGGACTTTGCAGACAGAAACAAGCCTTTCAAGTAGGTTAACTGCAGGAATTTGAATTATACAAAAGCAAAAGCTTACACTCATTTAAGTTGAACTAGCTGAACCAGAAACAAATCTTCAAACACTAAGTCCGAAGTATGGAGAAAACACTGTGCTAAAAATATCTTTAAAAATACAAGTTTCTGAAACTAGCTTCCTCAGAGTCATCCACTCAGCTTAAAATCTAACCTTTAAAGTCAAAGCCTAAAGAAAGAGCAGCCATTTTGCTTTCAGATGTTTTATCAGGCTTTTCACCTTTAAAGTCAAAGATTGCAGAAAATAGATCTTAGAGTTTACCTTGGCACTTCCATGTTACAATTCAAGCAAATCACATTTCCTGCTATGCAATAGCTTTGTCTGAATTGATATCAGTTTGTCCTTGAAGATGAGAAGCTACAGCTGGAACTCAGAAGTGTTCACACATGGAAATAACACAATCCAGGATTGTCTCTTCTTTCTGCTTAACACTTTGCAGAGAACAATAAATATCTGCTTTAGCAGAAAATACATGATCATTTTCCTTTTAGCTGGAATAAATCATAGTGTACAGTTCTACATTTAGCTACTCCTCCTATCCAACCCTAAAAAACAGAAAAGAAAAAATGAAAGGAAGACCTAATTCCCATATTATACTGAAAATTAAGAAAGGAATATAAAATGCTAAATACCAGAAAACTATAAATAAATAATTAAGTTCTGTTTAGCTCTGTAAATGAGTCTAATAACAAAGGGAAAATTACAGGTTTTTTTCAAATGCTGAAAGCATAGGCCAGTCAATACAGGTCCTTTGGAACAAGCAGTGAGACTCATGCTTAGTAGCAAGGACTCCTTTATTTTTGATGTAGCTGTGCTTTAAAAAACAAAAAAAAAGTTGAGAACTTTTTAGAATGCAAAGTCATGTATTTGTTAAACTTTTTCATTACACAGAATCTGATTAGAGTAATTCCATCAGGCAGAGACTTCATATGGGAACTTTTTATGCAGAACGAGAATATTTCAGAAATATTTCAGCATTTGCAGCTAGAAACCTGTTTTGCATTCTCACTCTTCAGATTCACAACTCTGTAATATCTGCTGGCAGGAAACATTAAAGTGCTTAAAGATAGGGAAGGATCTCTCAGGGCACCCTGATATCGCATGCTCTTCTTCCCCTAACACTCCTGTGTCAAATGACAAAGATAGCACACACCTGTCTTGAAATTAAGGTTGTTTTACAAGTGATCTGAATGACATTTCATGGGGACAAAGCTAGGAGAGGAGTGGAAGAAGAGAAGATTATTTGAGGTCTGAACATACAAGGACACCCAGAAACCGTGACTGACTGGGTTGAAAACTTCCTTAACTCCACCCTGTAACTGGACTAATCAGGAATTCCTGGGAAGTGACAAGGACTCCCGGAAGGGCAGGACATGCCCACACCCCCTGCAAGGAGATTTAAATTAGGAGTGCCTGTTTAGCCTAGCCCTCCTCACTGGGTAGCGGAAGTGGATACTTGGGTCAATGCATGAAGATGTGCATTCAATCGCCTCTCCACCTCCATGCAGACATGGAGATTTTTAGCCAAATGTACATCTTTGAAAGGCTTTCTCCTCTGAATGATACAGAGCAGACTATCACCACTCACAGGAATGATAGTCAGATAGGAGCTCTGGCTGGAAGTCAAGAAAAAAGTGGGATTCTCTCTGGCCAAGTGCTGTGAATAATAAGTCTTATCACTTCCAAAAGTACTGTGGGACTGTTAACAATCCTATGCTGCCAGAATTTCAGCATTATGCCTCAAGGGACAAAGATGAGGAACCGATTCAGCCTCAGTTCCTAGGAAAGAGATTTAAATAATCACCACCATCCACAACCAGGTCTAACCACAATAAGGTTATACCCTGGGGCACCCAGATGACTCAAGTACTTCTGTTTGGTAGACCTCAGACATTATATATAATCTGTCTTCCATTTCCTCCCCATAAATCCTCCTTTACAAGTGCAGTTTGTTCTTTTTAGAGAGCGCTCAATGCAGCAGTCATCAACCCCATCCTCCTAACTCAGAGAAAGATGCTGTTGTCTGGTTGGAAGGACAATAGCAGTGTCTCAAAAAATGACGTGAAAATCAGTGCCTGAACATACGGTTGCAATCTAATTCCTCCTTCTTGTCTTTGTGCTTCTGTCACGCCCTTTTTTCTTTGCAGAACCTCTACCTCATTCAGTGCACAGGAAATGGAATATAATGGACACCTCTTGTCCAAATAGAGTATAAGAGGGCATATGTGAAAATCAAGCCCAGCCAGTATTGTTCCAGGTACTCTGGTAGAAAAAGAAAATTCTCCAGAGCTGTTTGAGATGCTGGCTCCTTTTAAAACCATTCTGCTCACGCAAATGAACCCAGCTGCTAATACGGTGGGAGCTTTTACTTTTTCTGCAGACTTTGATGTATCTCTACAGACATCATAAATACCTTTTTACTTTTTTTAGCAGACTCACAAGTTATACAATAACCTGTTTGGGGGCTTTCAGTGGCTTGAAACTCAGAGTTTGAGAAGAGTTTTTAAACTTTTGTTCCGACAGCTTGGACTTTGAAAATTATAAAAGTCTCTGGGGTCATTCAGAATCCTTTGCACTGTTCAGAAAGAGGAATTTCTTTGATGAAAATACTTCCAAGTAACTGTAAAAATAGAAACCCTTTTAAGAACATAACATGTTTAACATAAACCAAATGATTCACAGGAATGCTGCAGACGACAGAAAGAACAGTTGTGTGAAAAATTTGATTATCTGTATTCTGTACTGGAAGAAAGAAAAAATGAGATGACACAAATAATCACTAGAACCCAAGAGGAGAAACTGGAACACGTCCGCTCCCTGATGAAGAAGTATGCGGATCACTTGGAAGCTGTGTCAAAATTGGTTGAATCAGGAATCCAGTTCATGGAAGAACCAGAAATGGCTGTGTTTTTGCAGGTATGAAGTCTATGAATAGAGATAGAAAAAAGAATGATGGGTTTATTGATATATTATTTAAGCATTTCTGAATTTTAGGCACATTCAGAGTTTGGTTATCTTCAAGTGAAAATTTATAGAAACTCATTTTTTAAACACTTCAATCAACTCAGACAAATAAATACTCTTCTTCTGAATAGTATCCAAATCAAGAACATGAGTACTTTCTATCTGCACCAAAATATACTATCCTGTGTATGAATTTCTGGTCCTGATAGAAGAAACAGGATTTTGAAAATTTTCCAGCTAATCTGTATTTTCCCACCAATATCATGGTGGGACAGTATGTTCATGTGTACATGAACTTCTGAGAATTATAGGTTTCACTTGCAAATTGACAAAATTATTAACTTTTCAATAACTTATGTGCTAAGTTGCATTTTTATGCCTTTACCTAATTTTTTCCCTTCTGTTTTCTTACTATAAATTTAAGAGAGATAAGTAGGGAACCATTAGCAGCCTGTCCTATGAATTCACTGGTGTAGAATTTCTGTCTTGCAAGTTTACAATTCCTCTATATTAAAGGCGGGAAGGGCATTTTCTACCAAACCAAACAAAACAAAAGCAAAAAACCCACAAACAAATAAAAACAAAATAAAACAACCCCCACTTACTTTCATCAAAGAATTGCCTTTGAAGAGTACAATATTCTTCTGAGACAAATAGAATTTTGTCTCTCCAAAAGGATGCCCTAATGGATAGTCAAAGATGTAATTACTGCGACTAAAGAGGGTAACAGACCAAATGTTTCTCACCACAAACACAACCAAAAAACCGAGGAAAAATATTTCCATTTGGGTTTTTTTTTTACCAATTGTGCATGTTTCCCATCATATTCACGTTTTAATTAAAACATCTTCAAAGAACAGAAAGGTTTACTCAGCTGTATACTAATTACCATCCAAATTTCATCTCATTCATAGATGTCATGGCTGTCACTTACAAAATTCTTATTAGTGCTTTTAGAAGCTGTCTGTGTAAGAATTATTTCTCAATGCATAAAATCGCTGAAAAAATAGAATCATTTAAGAAGTCAGTTATTTCTTTTTTGTTTCCACAGAATGCCAAAACATTGCTACAAAAGTAAGTATTTAAGCTTGAGACTCCTGGTTTTTATAATCACTTACAATTTATAAATTTATCTTCAAATCCAATGCCAATAACCAATCTCTATTTTAGAATTACTGAAGCTTCTAAAGGATTTCAAATGGAAAAAATAGAGGATGGGTATGAAAATATGAACCAATTCACAGTGAACCTCAGTAGAGAAGAAAAAATAATACGAGAAATTGATTTTGACAGAGGTATGTAATTTATTTCACCAAAATTTCTTTCTTATATAGCAGCTGTATGTGATTCACATGATGATACTGAGTAGGAAACCTTGAATCAGATATTTTTCTCTATCCCAAAATGTAACCAGAGCATTATGTATCAATTATAATCAAATCTAGGTTTATTCCTCTGAAGTGCTAGGATGGCCCTAAACAACATCCAACACTTCTTGGGATAACTAGTGATTATACAAAAGAAAATCCAGTGCTAGAGACCTCTCTCTGGGAACAACCTAAGCCACGACTTCAGACCACAGGATGTGTCAGATAGCTCAAAAGCAATGGTGTGACCCAGTTCGACAGTCTGGTTTAGGCATGTTGGTATTTCAAACCTCCAGTCATGCATTGCAAAGCACTGACCTGCTAAAGAATTATGATGACAGCTCTAATGGCATTAAAACAAACATATACCTAGAATTGGAAGAAGGACTTTTATCATGACAGATTGTGCCAGATCCCAGGTAGCCTCTCCCCAAAATGTGATGTGCTGCACATCCCTCACGACATTGACAGGGCTTTCTGTCCTCCTTCCCATGGAAAGGGCCAGCTTAAGATTTTAACCAGCGTGTGTGTTCAGTGTCTTCCCTGCCCCAAAGCTCCTGCTGGCAGCTCCATGGTAGTGCCCAGTCCAGGTTGGTGGGAGCAGGCTCCTCACCAACACCCTCTCGACCAGGCAGCAGATTGTCAGTGAGTGTGCCATGCGATTGCAAATGGCTTTTTAGTTATGTAAAGACTGAAGCCATCTTCACATGGTGCTCAACCTGTCCTTTTACACATGTCCGATCAGAGGACGAGGGAGAAGAAGAAGAGGAGGAGATAGAGGATGGCGAAGGCTTGGGTGAAGTCCACACAGAGTCATCAGCAGAGGAGGAAGAAGAGGAAGAGGTTGAAGAGGAAGGGGCAGAGAGAGTACCACAGCCACCTCAGCAGGACCCTGAAGCACAGAGTGCAGGGGTAGAGCCCCTGGCTGAACCAACTCCAGTGCCAGTGCTGGCTGCCCCAGCTGGTCAGGTAAATGTCTCTGCTGCCCCGCTGCCCTGCCAGCTATGCTGAGTACACCTGGCAGAGCCAGAAAATGTTCCCCTGTGTCCTGTGGGCACCATAAGTCAGGAGCAGGGCTGAGGGAGTCAATGCACTGGAGAGCAAAATTATTTATTGCCCTTGTGCACATATATGCAACTTTACTTTGACTTGTGCATGTATCACTTGATAAGCAAAAATTTAGCTGCTAGATAAATTAAGATATATATGGGATACATAAGTTATAAATAAAAAAGGCACCATTTGGGAGTTAAGTGCATTAAAATGAATGTTCTGCTTGCTGTGATTTAACTCAGACTAACTGTTATAAATGAGATGATTGTTAAAATATTTATACTAAGAGAATCTGGCATTCCCTCTGGATTTAGGAAGCTTTCCACCACCAGTTTTTAGATTATACTTCTAATCTGTTTTCTGTGAATGGCACTTGCTGCCTTCTGCTCTGATCATTCTTGGGATATTTCTAGGTAGATGCAGGAATATCATACACCAAACAGGAGAGGAAACTGCCTCTTGCAAATGCCTCAGCAAATAGGTTCAGGGTGTGAATATTTTAGGCCAACACTTTTCTCAGGGAATGTGATTAGAATGAGACCATAATTGCTGCATATTCTAAAAGAGGTACATTAAAAATTACACTTCATGCGCTACTTTAGTTTGCCTTGCATACCATTAACTTCGCAAATTCTCCTCTTACCCAATTTACTCATAAAGTTGCTGAGGGGTTAAAGGTTGCTGTGAATATATTTTAGGAGGCCTATGTGAAAACAAGAAAGCACACAAAGGATCTTTGTAGCAAGCTCCCCACATAAAACAAGTGAAAATAAATACTTTAGATTCATTCTTTCTTTGGTCTAAAAACATGTGTGAGTTTTCACCAGTCGTGTGAAGATGTTCTTAAATCAGGCTTTATTGATTTAATCAAAATTTGAAGGTTTGCACTGACTTAACTAAACTTGTGTTCCTTAACTTATGTAGGGTTTTATGCAAACAAGAACTAGACATAAGCAATTCTGCCCACCAACAAGAATTCTCTAATTTCTAAGGCTAAAGTGAGAAAGGTACAGCATGCTGCTTTAGCAATTGTAAAATGCCATTAGGAAATAAGCAGGCATGGAGTCAGACATGGCATGTGGATGTTGTTTGTAGTATGGGGGATACCTGTATTTCAGTTTTTGCTTTCTGGTGTAAAAAGGCAAAGCAGAAATGCTGTGGTGATAGCAGGTTGTGTGTGTAGGAACCCCAAGAGCATGATGCAGGTCGAGAGGTGCAGTTCATCTGTCTGCTCCTCTTCCTGGCAGAGCAACAGTGCTTGGCTTCCAGCACTGATGGCAAGGCTGGTGGGCAAATGCTTCTCTCCTTATTCTGACTGCTCATATCAACAGACTCATTGGCAAATGCGTTGTTCTTAACCTGAAACCAAACAAACCGTTTGAGGGTACCTACACCTGTCATTCATGACTGATATGGGTTCATGAGGCTCTTATGCAGAATTTCTTAGGTTTTTAGTATTGAATTTAATTGAGGGTTTATCTGAATTAAAGAACCCATCGCTCAGTCCTTTCTCAGTTAGCACCCCCTTCCCCGCTAGTTCTACCCTCCTGTTCTATTTTTGGGTTCATTTATTTTCTTTCTCTTGTCTGTGTTATTCAAATGATAGTTGCTTCTGCTTCACATTTTGATTGCAATTCTTTCAGATCATATAGTAGGACAAATTTATGCCTTGCAGTGATATGTAACAAACACAACATGCAGCACAATGTGACTACAGCAGGAAGGTAACGTGGTGCACTCTGCTTGTTCTTCTCTTTATCTGTCCTGATTAAGGATGTTGTTGTGACACCAAGTGGTTCTCAACAGACTCCCAAGTCGGACACTCAAGTGCCGGCCACAGCAGAAACCATCGATCCCTTGTTTTACCCTAGCTGGTATAAGTCCCAGTCACGGCAACCAAGCAGTCCAAGCTCAACCCCGGTGAGTGGGCTGGGGAAAGTAGGGACTCCTGTTTGTCTGGAAACAAGTGCAAAGAAGGCAGAAGCCCCGACAGCAGCAACAATCGAGGAGAGTGCACCAGGGAGTGGTAAGGAAAGTAATGCCACTGCAGCGACATCCAAGGTCAGTGCTTCCGGAGTCACCCCAGAGGGCTGTGACGTGCAGCAAGGCGGGAACAGCAATTGTTAAGGAAAATGTGACTTCATTTTCCTCTGCATGCTGAAGAATAATTTCAAAAATATGAAAACAGCACAAATTGTCATTTCAGCAAATCCACTGGATTTATAGATGGTTTCAGTACGTGACAGGCTGACTCTATAGCTTCAGAGCAACATGCTGGTGGTTGCTTGTGCTTACCTGCCAGTGCACCTTGCTTGTGCCAGCTGTTATCCAAATTACTCACACACAGGAGCTGTTGTGGAGAGGCTGGTCATGTCTCTCAGACACATCAGATATTTGCATGTGTTAGTGGCAGAGAAATCCTGTGCATGAGATTACTCTCATCACCTGCTGAAAGTCTGGGTATGTGCTGTCCTGCCATGCCTGGTGAGTAGCTATGGCTTGGCTTTGCCTTCTGCAGCTCTGTGGCTGCACCTGGAGTGCTTCCCCATGTGAACATGAAGCTATGCAAACACTCAGAGCCTTCTTGTGTGTTTGATTGCCTCTCAGTAAGCAGTGTGATTTCCTGGGTTCAGATCTGTGGCAGAGGGTTTGCTCCAAGGATTCTTGAGACTTGATTAAAAGAGAGCATGAAGATAATACATTTCAGTTCAGTGTTAGACACTCAGCAGCATGATGGGATAACAGATACTGATGTGTTAAGTACAGGAGGATGCTGTCCTTGAAATTACAATATTAGAGTTGGTATAACCTGAATTTGAATAATCCTCCTTCAGCACGTATATACAAACTCCGCATGGGCCAAAGATACAAGGAACAGAGTTGAGGGAGCTGTGCAAGGATTTGCACACAACACCAGCTCCTGCTCCAGTGTCTGGTGACCAGCCCATGAACAGAACTCTGTAAATCAAACCATCATAATTCACAGGTTCCAGCTGCATGTTTTAACAAAGCAATTACCTGTTTGTGTGCGATGAGAGGAGATTATGTCTGTGTCTGCATCTGTGTGTGTGCATGAGAAAGCACAAACGGGTAGTAAGTATTTCATGCTGTTTTGTTAAAGTCTGGAGATGACTACATAGCATACATAAGCAGCTATATAGTCAACAATTACAGACTGTATGACAATAGATAAATAATCATGTGCCAGGGACAAAATTAGGAGAAGGAGTTCACAAAGATATGATTAAAGGGGCGCTCATCTTCTGCTAGAGGTCTCAGTCAGTGATACTTGAATTTGGTGGCTGTCTTTGCTGGCTTTCTTAACAAAAGCAACATTTGACCACCAAATTTCAGTGGCTATTTTTCAAGTCAGGGTTTGATGTGAGAATATTTGAGTGGAATTTTAAGAAAAAGTACTTTAAAATTATTGAATCTACTATGACATTGTCTTCTTAAGTATATTCTAAATGAGCTGGCAAAAAGTAAATTCACAGTGAAGTTTATTGGTGCTGTTTCTTCTTATCAGTTAGACTGATGACCAGGCAGCCTAACCTCACCGTAGTACTTACTCTGTACTAGGTTGATTTCCTGGGAGCTTGCCTAAGTGTGGTCTGCGTCCCTCAGCCCCAACAACAACAAAAGGAACAAAGCTTGTATTTGATGTGGGCAGCTGTCTGAAAAACAACAGCAGTCTGGTACCCAGCTTTCTACACTGAGTACCAGGAGTAAAAACAGGCACATAGGAAAGATGTCAGTTCCTGTTGGCCTGTGAGTTTGGGGGTGCTGCGTCTCAATATTTTACCAGATCACTGGTGACACTGACATTTTGGGAAGAGGAGGAGGAAGTTGAGAAGAGTAGCTCATGGTTCTGGTGATGTGGGAGAAAGGAGCAGTGGTAATAGCTGAGGATGGGATTGCCACTGGGCTGGAGACAGAGCAAGGGATAAGAAAGCTAAAGAAGCAGAAAAGTGCAGAAGAAAAAGCAGAGCGACCAAGTGAGGGTGATGCTGTGAGATGATGCTGTGGTCAGATTTAAGGATCTGAGTTGAGATGTGTCTATGTCACAAAGAAAATGGCTGCTGTTGTGTGGCAGTGATCATTTTCAAGTATGTAAACTTCAACTTTGTATTTTTCCTGCATGTGGTTTTACACAACCCACTCTGAAATGCTGTATTCCCTTATTTTTTTTTAAACCCCAGCTGATGTTCTTCACACCACTGTATTTACTCTCTCCCTCTAATTAAAGTACATCATGGAAAAGTACTGTGGAAACAGAGCTTTTTCACGGAACATGGTGATAATGACTAGTTCATGTGATGACAACACTGGTGAAGCACTCTTCTTATTTTCTCACAGGAGTTAGCATTCTGCATAACACTTTTGGCATTTCTTATCATACTACATCATCTTTGGAATCTGGTTCAATACATGATTTGTACTTTCATGGGTAGGAAATATTTCATTTTACCATTAACTAACAGTTTAAGTAGTGTATCTGGTGATGTTCCTACATAGCTTTAAAGGTTTTTTTTCCCTTTCTTCCCATCCAAAAACATCATGCTAGTTCACAGTATGAGCTGCCTAAAACATTTCTTCCTCCTCACAAATGCTACCCTTCAGCTTACTCCTGCATGGTTAAACATTGCATCTCCCCGGTTCAAAATTAAAAGAGACATTTACTCTTGCAGATATATGGGCTTATATTTCAGTTGCTGTTCAGATGATCAGCAGGATGGAGAACCTGTTGGTTGACAGATGTGAAGAACACCAAGCTTGTTCAGTCCAACAAGTAGGGGAGGAAGAGCTGGAGAGTAATGATTGCCATCAGAGCAGTAAAGGTCAGGAAAACAAATCCACTGAATAATCCTGCTACCAGGATTACCACGGCAAGCAAATCATCTATGCTCCCTTGGGTGGATGGCTCAAGCCCTGCTCCCCAGAGGCCCCCATGGAGATAGTGGAGAGGGTCCCCTCATACCTCCGCTCACACAGCACAACCCACATTCCCTTCAGGTCCCCACAGGCATTCAAAACTATCTCTCCCACATTCCCAGTGAGCATGCAGTACCAATCACGGCCCTGAAATGCAGCATTTGCAGAAATCGCAACCAATTTAGACAAAGGCTTTTTTTCCTTAGGTCACATTAAGAGCTGAAATGTCCACAAGATCAAGGACTAAGAACTTCACTACCAAGTGAAGTTGTCCCAAATACAAACTCTGTAATCTATACCTTAACTATTCCATAACATCCCTTCTGGAGTAGCCCCTTTTTTGGTAGACAAGATCTGTGACTTAGCTCCTTCAGCTCCAAATTCATGCCCCTCTTAGGTAAGACATACATGTGTGCTCAATTTTCAGTGTGATATGACTGAACTACAGAGAATTCTGTATTGTGACTGGGATATTTAATGTTATTTACTGAAGACCAAAAACCTCTGACACAAAAGAACTGTAGTTACCTTTGGGTATTTGCTCAAATGACAGACAAATTCAATTTTGATCTATTCTTCAACACAAAAATGCTTAGTTTTCCCTGATCACTTTCAGCACTGTACTCTCAGCACTGTACATGATATGGAGCATCTATGAAAAATTGCAAATTATTACTATTATTCAGCTTTTATGTGCAGAACTTCCAGCACTATGACTGAAGAATATCTCTTCATTAAAAAAATAAAAAGGGAGCGGGAAGAAGTTATCATCTACACTTTAGTTGAATAAACTAGGCAAAAAGATTCACTGTCTGGTAGTAATTTGAAGAGCACTGGACACTGTGAATCTCAATTAAGTTTATGGATCATAGTTTAATTTTCATTTATTTTCATTTATTTTCATTTATTTTATTTATTTTTATACTTGTGTTTGTTTTTGAAAATTTGTTGTATTATTACAAAAGGACATAGAGGTTGTTTGTACTCCTGGGAAATCTGGCAGATGAAGAGCACTGTGCTTTTTTCCCCCTCTGCTTTTAATTCACAATACCTTTTGAAATTAAAAATAGACAAATGCAGAAAGCTCGTATTTCTACTCTTTCTATGTGGTCTCCAGTGACATCTTTGTGATTTATTTAATAATGAAGTAGAAAGGGGGTGAAGGAAAAAGACATTTTGGTCTCAGATTCTATTTGCATAAAAATGGTTTTATTCTCCATGCATAGTGAAGTGACTGGTTAGACAATTTATCTTTATCTTTCATGTGAGATCTCAGGTCACTGCCCTTGTTCCTTTATGTGATAAGCCCCTGAAAGTCAAATAACAAAATTACTCTGAATAACTGTATAATTATTTATAATAATAATATAAATCTGCGTGACTGTCATCATAAGAGCAGCATATTATTTATTTTCAGGCTATTTTAATAGAATGCCCCAATAGGGATTTCTTTGGTTTTCAGCAGCAAAAAGAGATCAGTTCCCCTATTGGTTCTCAATATTTACTTTATTTAAGGGTTGTTTCATTCTAAGAAATTGTACTGACGCATCTATAAATTTCCTCCAGAGTGCAGGAGGGTGTAGCAGCAGGGATAAGGCAACAGGAGTTGCAGCCCACAGGTATTCAGATTGCTTAGCATAAGAAGGGACAGAAGAAGATGATTCAGCATGAACAAAATAGATAACTCTGCATTAGAGAGCCTCATCCTTCTTCAGGGAGTGCCTAAGTCAGAAGTGTGGTCACCACGGGCTGCTTCTGCCTCTGACGGAGAATGAGAGGCATCTCCAGTAAGAGGGAGTTCAGCAGCTGCCTCTGCTTCTCACTTGGCACCGCTTCCACCTGCCTGCTGAGTGTGAGGTGACATTGCTCCCAACCCAGCTGCTCTGTTCAGTGTCTACAGTTGGGGGGATCTGAGCCCCTGGAGATGACAACCAGCAGCAAATGATTACAACACAGAGAGCAGGAATAGTGTCAATGAACTGCCTTGTCACCATGGGGAGGGATGTATTAGTGGAGGGTGACACAGATATTAGCAAGCAGCCCTTTCCAGTGCATGGGAGAAACATATCTTGGAGTTCTGCAACTTTCCCTAATCATGCTTTGTCGGCAACATCTCTCATGCAGTGAAACCATATAAATTTGTGAGAATTCATGAAAGTCTTGGTTTGTCTGTGTCTGTGGTTACCCAGCTTATTACACCTAAGATGAAGTATTGGACCCTGTATTCTGTTGCTCAAATTCCCCATAAGAAAAGAGTCTATCTGTGGCTCCAGAGGACTCCAGCGCATACATTTAGTCCAAAAGAAAATGCAAGTTAATCATCCACAAACAGTAGCCTGATCTAATTTCCCCTTGCAGCCAGTAAGTACAGTGCTTTAATTCCATGAGGATATAAAATATAATCAGGACTGAACTGCTTGGGAGGAGAAATACTAATGGAATGGCCTATGCTAATCTTGCTTCATTAGTTTTAAAATTTTCTATTACTTGCTTGTAACCTTATGCCATCTGCCAGAATTACCATAAGGATAGTCCTCTCTGTATTCATGTACTGTAGTTCTCTTTGCCCTGCTGCTGAATACTTCAATTTCAGCTGGTGATCCTTCAAATTTTTTTCCACAAGACAGCTTTAAATCATATCAGAGAGGTTAGTATTTAGCTAAGTTTTAGCTGATTGGTTGTCATGTCAAAATGCAGACAACATGGACAAAATAAGATCACTGAAAACCAAAATAAGGCCAAGAGATTACGCTGTGCTCTTTGCCCACATACCTCCACTCTTCCATCAGGGTATAAAAGGCACATTTTAGCACAGTGCTGCTCTGGAATGTTTGCGCAAGCATGGCAGCAGAACACAAATGAATAATTTTCACCAAATTAGAAACTCAGTATTGCCAATCTGCTCAGGTAAAGAAGACAAGTACTCACTTCAAGCCAGCTGTTTCAAGAGGGATTTCTTGCTCAAGAGAAGGCAGCTTGCAAGGCTGGATCTTGCAGGAATGGTGCTAAGAAAGGGTCTCCATTCCCTCTGGCCCATCTGACACAGCCTTCCCACGGTTTCCCCCGGAGCAGAATAAGAAGTTAGCATAAGCCACAGGCAGGGCCCAGGCAGCTCTCTTCCAAGACACCAGCTGCTGCTCCAAAGGCTCTCTGCTCCCTACAACAAGTGTGTTTAGTGCTAATGAAGGATCCAGGAATGTAGACAGAAAAAATCAGCTTGATATTTGCAATCTAGATCTTGATATACCTGTATTTTACCTTTCCTTAAGTAGAAAATTGATTACCATTAAAAAATTAGTACCGTTAAAAAATCTGCGCGGTTTGACTGAATGAAAAGAGGTCATCTATCCTCCACAAAGCTGAACTTTTTGTAGGAGATCATTTAATTGGCTGGTATAGAAGCCCAAATCAAACTCTGTTTTAGTCTTCTTCCTGAACATCTCTTAAATTTCACCTGGGGGGGGGGGGGGGGTGGGGAAGAGTTCAGGCTATACCTGAACTATAGGGCAAACACTAGATGTAAGAAACTCAGTTAACAGTGATTAAATTCTGCCTTTGCTTCTCTGTAGTTTGACTCAAAGAGTTGGGACTCAGTGATAGTACTTAACGTCGGTGGCCACTCTGGCTGATGTTCAGTTGGTGGCAAATTTTGCCTGTAAATTTCCATTTTGTATCTTGGCTTTGTGCTTCAGGTGCCTTTTTTCCCCTCAGTTTGGCAATACATGCAGAGGAAATCAGGAAAGTCTTGATTGTTCCTTTTTTAACACCTCCCTCTCCCTTAATTTTGAGAATTATCTCGGTGATTCAGAGGCAGCAGTGATGAGTCGTGAGGGCAATGCATTAAGACCAGCTTTCAGACAACAGTTTCTCATAATTAATGTAAGTGGCAAATACTTTACCTGAAGTTTTACCTCAGATAGTCTGCTCTGCTGTTTAGTGAGTCATAGATACCATCTGATTTATGGATATTTCATTTTTTTCAGTCTATTACTAGTAAAAGGATCTCCACAATGACAGTTTGGACAAAATTATTTCTCCTGTTGAAATTAATACAAAGCCAGGCTCACCTAGACATTGTCTTGCTGTGACTCGCTCATTTAAATACTGAATTCTACCTCCATTCAACCTCCTCCACCAAGCATCCCTCATTCTGCTCATTGTTAAGGTGTTTGGAAAGGAAAATAGAATATAAACAAAAAATATTTCTTAATTGCAGATGAACTGTTGCTGGTTTACATCACATTACAATAGACGTATGTCACAACTACACAAACCATCTGTTTGTGGAGTATTTGGTCAGTCATCTTACTGCCTTGAGACAGCCCAGGCTTTCAGCATAGCCATTTACTCACCTCTGGGAAACAGCACTGGTAGTCCTGTAACCATTAGAGATGGATCAATATGTAAATGCCAGCCTATCTGATTGAAAATCCCTGTGCGGGTAATTAGTTAACTGGGCCTGAGCCCCTATGTTTGGATAGTGTATCATTCCGCTTGCAGGCTTTCCATGCTTGTGAGCAGGCGAGGGGATGCACTGCAGCACCCTGCAGTGCCCACCTACCGTGCGTTTAAAATGGAGGTAAAGACTGGAGGGCTGCATGTGCAGCCAAAATTAAATGGAAAAAGGGAGACAGACATATCAAACAGTGATGATTCAGTCTTATATCTCTTTTCAGGTGATATATATTCCTGGCATCTTTGCAATAATCTTCAGGTCATTAAGTAAGAGACCGGTGACTAATTAAAAAGCCCTGTTATCCTTGGCTGCCAGCCAAGTGGTGCTGCGATGTCCAACACAGACATCATGCCTTTGAGCAGAAAATGGGGATCTCACAATCCTGGAGGATAAGTGATCTGAATTTCTCATTGCTCTTTTCAATTTAGAGAGCACCCTATAAAATCTGCCTGGGTCTATCTCAGCCATTGAAGGTGGTGATCAAAATACAGATCAGTCACTCAGAGAACTCCTGGCTCAGCACTTCTATACACAGAAGTGGTTTTTGTTCATGATGAAACACTTGCTGTATGACTTATTCTATTACAAAATGCCTTACCCAGAAAATAAAGCTGTCATTTCCCCCATCAGTGCTGATGAGCCTCTTCAACATCTGGCAAAAGATCTGTTTTCAAAATAAGTTCATTTTTATATTTATACACAATTTCAAAATTTAATTTGATAAAATAAAAAAATTCTTTAAAAAAATATTGAGTTCGTGCCTGCCAAAATGCAGGTCGGTTCCAAGCTTGCCTCTGATGACAGTGACTGTAGTCTGTATCCTATACCCTGTCAATACCTGGTCAATAACTGTGATTGAATCCAAAGCTCTAAGAGCAGAATTTATCAGAGATTCCTTGGACTTCACCTGGGAACAGTGTGAGATGGACAGAAGGAAGCTTGATTTAATATCTTGCTCATCGCTTGGCTGAGTGCTGTGCAAGCAGCCAAGCATTGCTAAAGGGCAAGCAGAGATTGCAAAGTGAGATTTGACGTGACAGACATCCATCTGGAAAGTCACAGTGCTACTCACTCAGTAATTTTGGATTTTTGGAGCAGAGTCATAGCTTGGATAACAGCTTCAGTTGCTGTGGTTGCAGTAAGGAGAAGATTCAGGCAACTGGAGACGTGGAAAAATGAGCACACAAAGGAAAAGTGGTAGCAGCAACAGCTGTTGAGAGAAAAAATGTAACTGTGGCCAAGACTTTCTTTTTCTGTTTTGTGGTGGCATTAAGGAATGGCAATAGGTTGCTTGACAATCCAGCTTTTTGTCCTGCACCTCCACTGGTTTTGTCTTTCAGAGGAGCTGTGCTGTGTCCACAGCTCACATACACTGCTCTCACCCCCTGCACACTAACAAGAGCCCAAGTCACTCACTCACTCACAATGTGAGCAGCACAGGATGAGCCTCCAAGCATGGGACGTGTTTTTCTACACACCTCAAAGCTATGCTGGCTCTGTTATCTGATCCCATGAATGGAGCTCCAGAGTGAATCACAGTCTGAACTATCACTCTGTGTCATTAATTAGATTTACAGAAGTGCCATTTGCAGAGGAGTAAAAAGCTTTGATATACAAAAGTCCATTATTAGTCAAAGGAAAGACTGCATGACAGAGACAGACAGGACATTAAACCATTACTATTCTTGCCACTTCTCCCTGAAAGCTACTAGCAAAGTTTCTAGAATATGGATTAGATTGACTACTGCCATGGAGAAGTTCTTGGAAGGTCTTTACTTCACATTTAACTTGTTAATCTGAAGTGATATATATTTGTCTGACAAAGCAGCAGTGGGAGGAAAAGGGAAGAACTGGTAGTCATGAGTAGCCTCCTGGCACTGGAGACCAGCATGTACCACGTGACCAGCACTTACTCCTGCAGCCTCTCAACATGATCCTTCCTTTGCTAGACAGTTCTCCAGCAGGGCTAGGAGCGAGCAGAAATGGTAGGAGGTTGATGGATCAGGAGGTCCCAAAAAACCTTCACTCTGAGAGGAATGAAGAATGATGTGCATAGATGCAGAACAGACTGTTCTGATCACGTAGCCTTAACATTCATGTGTTTTTAAGACTCTCCTCTTGGGTTTCCTTCATTTTCCAGGACAGTGGCAGGACTACGTTTTATGCAAATGTGTAGTTAATTACTCTCAATAAAAAGTTGGACCAATGAGGTGCAGCAGTGGGTCAAATATTACACAAGTATGTTATTTCTACCTTTTCTTCTAGTCATGAAAAAAATATGTGACTTATATAAGGGAACTGTATTTCATTTGTTCCAAGTAATGCTGAGAAGAAAGCTGCTCTCCCACACCATACTCTAATACAGTTTCCACCACAGGTTCAAGTGTCTGGACCTCCATGTCCCATGGGAGGTGTGTGGAACCTATACCAAAATAAGCCAGTCGAGCTGTTTTCCTCTGAAAGATATGATTTCTTTGAGATCATTATGTAAGAGACTCTGCATTAGACATTATCCACATAATGTTAATTGTAGTATAGTGATAATCTATTGAAGAAAAGCATCTCCTCCCAATGGTCTTTTAAAATTCATTACTGACCACTATTGAGAGAGTGATATATCTCATTCTGTGACTGATGGAGCTTGTCTGTGCAGATAATTTTGTCTGCTACCTTATGTATTTCTGTGGCAGGTAATTGTAGCAATTATTTTGGAGAATGCTCTGTTGATTCCTGCTGATAAAAAAGATCCATGCAAAATAAGCAGCCTCTTAGCTTTGAAACAATATTGTTGTGATATACATGACAGCTGCCAGGTGTTATGCTGAAGGAGCTAGACTGCATAAAAATATGAAAACAAAATGCTTGAACTAAAGTTTAAACCATTTAAAAATAACCTGTTGTGCTCCCTTTGTTTCCGCTGCCTGGAAGTGTTGAGTGCCAGAAGTGTAACACTTGACATTTGAGGCAGACAAACATAGCCTACAGATTCTGTGATTGCTTTGCAACCAGCTAGCATTTTTTAATCATGCCTGTTCTTGTCAACACTGGGGGTTGTTTCTAAACAAGACAGCTAAAAATGGGAATTAAATTTAATTTCTTGCTCATTTTCTGAGGCTACAGAAACCCTAGAAGCAAGAAACCTGTATTTTCACGGTTTCTCTCTCCAAGACCCACACTTTCTAACAAAGTCACACCCTTGCTCTCCTGCCGGATCAAGAGGAGGCAGTGAAAGCACTGGGTAGTTCATGTGCCTCTAAGGGTGTGGATCCATTTTTTCCTTTGGCAGCAAAGGTGATTCAGGAGTTTCTTGCCAAATGGCCCTGCTTCTTATTGCTGCCCAGATGCCACCACTTACGGGGCGTTTGTGCTGAGGCAGCTGTTTGTTGAGCTGTGCTGAACTCAAATCATTCAAATGATCCAGGTTTAAAAATATCTTCCTTCACCTCAAAAAAATCAACAAAAAAAATTGTTGTCATTCCACTGACATTCCCATTCTTAGCACAGCCCTTCAAAGAGCTGCAGCAATGCAAATGGGCAGCGAACCATGGAACCAAAGCAGGAAGAGGTGAATGGGGACCCAAGGGGCAGAACCTGCTTTGGTTAGCATTGTTACTCCAGAAAACATTCATATAGGTTGTAACCAACCACCTCATCCATCTGCATTAAAGTAGACTGTGAAGCCATTCAGCCCTTCACCTTTCCTCCTCGCTTCCTAAATTTAAGAATTTGTGATCTTGTAAAAGTAATAGTGTAGTCAAAATTCCAAATTCCTATCAAGGTGTTCTCTGATATCCTGAAATACTTGGCTGGAATCTTTCTCATGTAATTGCTTAAAAGCCAGATCTAATCTAACCCAGTTACCCAGTAGAAAGAAACAGGTACCTCCAGAGGGCAATCCACTTCTTTTAGGATGGCACAAATCACCGTCTGGTTGTGCCTTTCTCTAATCACTCCTCTTAGAGGGGATGCATGGAGTTCGCTTGAGTGGATATCTTGTTTCTGGATGACTAAAGTTTGTCACTATAGATCCCAGCCTTGGTACCTAAAGGCTATGGAGATTACTGCTGGTAAAGCAGAAAACAATGTGTAGGTTTCATTGTATTTCAAATACCTAAAGGGCCTAGACTGCATATTTTCCCCCAGCATTAATAGGATAACTGCTGGGACCTAATAAATGAAAATGTTATGACAAACCATCCCACTGACCTCTTTCCTCGTGTCCACACCCTTTTACAAGAACCTTATACAGATTTAAGTAGAGTCCTGCTTAAGGAAGCAAATGAAAGATGCTGAATATCTGCAACTTAGAAACGACTCATCAGATTCAACTCTGAGATCCTTATACTGTTTATTCATGCAAATTCTAGTGTGCCAGATGCTGAGGAGTGCTGAATGGCTGCTCAGTGGGAGTTGTGGTTGCTCAGCACCTCCAAAGAATTGGCACGTAAACTCCAGCCTGGACTTTGCTTATGGGAAAAACAAAACCAACCATCAGTCATGCACAGTGTGCTTCCCTCCCCACTTCATGAGCTGGCCTGGTGAAAATTCCTGGTGCTTACTCAAAGCACTATCTGATGTCACTCGACACCACAGGGGAAAACATAAATCAAAGTGTAAGTATTCAGCACTCTCTCAGCATTGGCCTAATGTGATTAATGTAATCTGAGGTAAACACTTTAGTTATTCCTTATTACTTTTAGGGACCCAAAGGGTTGGGACTTGTTATTCTAGGTAATGTGAAAAACAAGCCCTACCCATGAGATCTCCAAGGCAAAGATAAAGCTCAGGTAGAAGCTTGACAACAGTTACCTAATAGCAATGGATAGACACAATGAAGTGTTGAATCTGGACTGTCTTAAAGGCATGTGGCAAGGGCTGTGCCATGCTCAGCACAGAGCTTTCCTCGGGCAGCAGAGTAGGGTTGCAGTAACAGGGAGAGCAAGATAATCCAGCATGAGATTACGAGGACCTACAGAACGGTCAGATGCCTGAATCCCAGTGACACTGAGTAGACCTGCTTCTGCATTCTGTCTTTCACAATCACAGCCTGGTTCAAAACAGGTCTTTTTCTGTAAAATCTACAGCTGAAATCTTTGAAATCTCTGACAATTCCAGCACACTGTATAACTCTGAGTTGTGTGGGCTGCTGTTGGAAGGGAAATGGATTTAATATCATGGACAAAGTTGTTGTTGGCGCCTTTTGATGGTTTCTTGTCTTACACAAAGAGAGCATACCTCAGTCACTGTATGATTCAGAGACAAACACTAAAGTGTCACAGGTGTGAAAACACAAGCCTAAAGAGCCAAGTAATGGTCCTACTGTCAGTTTTGTGCTTGCTTCACTCCTGGCTGGGTGTGATGGAAAATGATTGGTCTTGGAAAGGCACATTGAGGTATTGCAGACTGGCAGCCTGCTGAGTCCAGCAAGGTGCAGGGAGCAAATGCCTCATCCAGCCAAACCCAGTGGGAATGTGTTGGAGTTCCAGCATTGTTTTGCTGACACAGGAAGATGTCATCACAGCAAAATAGGAAGGAGTTAACACATTATGAAATACAGTTTTGGCAGTAATGCAGACAAAGATTGTTTTGCTTGAAATGCAGTAGCAGCAGCGCTGGTTAGCAGGGTAATGCAGTCATTGTGCCAGTCTAACTCATTACATTGTGCTTTCTTTCTTATATATGAGGTAATATAATGCTAACCAAATCCTGTGAAACACTCAGCGTAACTTTAAACTCGTAGATAGTTGTTTGCTTCACTGTTAATCTTGATTTAATGTAAATTTCTGGATAGTGGCTGGTTAGAATAGCAAGTGGATGTGCTAAAGGAAGCCTGCCTTGCATAGGAAGAGAAATGACAAGGTACAAGTGTGGGTTAAAGTAAAAAAAAAAAAAAGCAGGAATTGTGTTTTAAACCTCTTGCCAGTCCTATTCCTTTGCAGGTTGAGAAGTGAGGAGGGTTGTCCCATGCCTGCTTACACACACTGCTGAGGGCTTGGTGCACAAAATTGCACAACCAGTTTCAAAATTACTCTTAGCTAGTCCGGGCACTTTGACTGCCCTTCCAAAAATAAAGGCAAAATTCTCAGCATCACAAAAGACTAATAAACCACCTACGCTCCTGCATCTACCAAGATCAAGAGAGCGCCAAATGCCTTATAACTCACAAAGTCTAGCCGTGTATTTACTGCTGATACCTGACTTTTGTAATCGGGTTGAAAGATTTGCAATCAGCGCTTTCCAGGGCTGAGATGCAGATCTTCTATAATCGGGACTCGATTAGCAACCTGCCTTTCAGCTGAAGATCTGGCCCCCTGGGCCCAATTCTTTACCATACTTTTGCATAAGCCTAGGAGACAGCCCTTCTCACCAGCATTGCTGGAAATAGACTTTTGCATTCAAGTAGGCAGCTATTTCTCCCACGATTTTCACTTGTGCTCTCAATAAAGTACATTATAAAGTTACCAAGCAAAAGCTATTTTTGTCTGCAAGATCCCTCTCCATTAAAATACTTTTTTGGTCCTGTATGTTGCAGTGAGTAGCAAAGAGAGCCTTGCTTTGAAAATATGAATCTAAGTCAAAGATTGATCCACATTTCAAATAGTAAAGCAATTTCTCAGATTTCATTGAAATAAATAGGGCTGTTTCAATTTAGAGCAACCAAGGATCTAGATAAAAATGGCACCGTGAACTCTAATTAAATATAAATAAAGAAATAGGGATCTATTTCTTTACATACCTTCATGCTGTCTTGTTTGTTGGCGACACTTAAATAGGTAGTAGCTGGAATGAAGCCCAGTAGCCAGTTTATACTTAACACACCACTTGTTCTTACTTATTCTTGTAGTACACTTTAACAGCAAGGAGTTAAAAAATGCTGAGGAAGATCATCCATCCCATGCTTCAGTTCCTCACAAGCAACCCTGCTTCTATGTTTGTTGCTGGATGTTTCTTATTAGCAACACCGCTTTGATAACTTTCTGTTTTAGGACAATTCTACAAATGACTGAGATGTTAAAATTCAGAGGATACTACTTTGTCATTTTCCCTCTACTGAGTAGTATGTTGACATCAAATAGTTCACCTGAGATCATGCTGAAGTTTCCAAAGTAAGCTGAAACCCTGCACAAAGAAGACTGGCATCATGGCTGGTTTAATTTTAAGAATGTACAATAATGTATGTGTGCATCTAGGAATACAGAGGGCAAAAAATCCTGTATATTGCAAGTTAAATTTTGTTTTTAATGATGAAGACACAAGGCTTTCCTTAGCTAGCAAATCACCCATTTTTATATATTTTATCTTTAATAGAATTTCTGATACTATCACAAAGCAGTCTTCATTCTTTGCCAAAGGAATACGGAATACGGAATACGGAACTAGTAAAATATTTCTGCCTATTACACTGGTTAAATACACTGTTAAATATTCAACTAATTTTAGAAATTCCTTTTATTAGCAGCTACAGTATATCATGTCCAGATTCCTTTTTCTACTGTAAGTGTGGGCTACCTATTCAAACAAAAGAGGGATATAAACTGAAGTTTATATCTCTGTATTATTTTCTGTTCCTCATCTGAGTTAAACTGAAGCGAAATAAATATTAGAAGACTTTGAGGGGAAAAAAAAAGGAAAAAAAAAACACTTCCAAGGCAGATTTCATAACAGCAGAACAAGTATCATTTTGAGTGGCAATGCACTGGCAATAACATTTGGCTCTGGTTCACATCAATCTGGAGGCCCAGCTACACAAGCCAAGCTGGCTCAGGATCACTTCTGAACTGGCATTTATCACCTTCAGTGCAATAATATTCCAGAGGTCCAAATCAGGACTAAGCCCTTTGCACAGATGTGACACACTCACCCAGCATAATCCTTCCTCAGCCACTGATCATAGCAAAAGTCCCTGTGGCTTCTTTGGCATTAGAAGTCTGTCTTAGCTTCCCAAATGTCCATGCTCCCTGCCTTTTCCCTTCTTTCCCACTTCATTCTGTTTCCCTGCATGTTGTGAAATCTTACGGATTTTAATGCTATTCATATTTTCCTCTTCCACTTATGAACCTTTCCTTCCTTTGCAGACTGGTTCTGAACCGTACCCTCAAGGACGAGTGGAGGAAGCTCCTGTGAGCAGTGAGAGGGGTGACGAGCCGGCTCGTCATGTCTTTTCCTTCTCCTGGCTGAACTCACTGAATGAATGATGACTCACTCCGGCTGGCTTCTTGCGTGCTGCTCCTCGGAGGGACCGTGAGCACAGGCAGCCTGGCTGCAGTGAGCAAAGAAACTGGCCTGGAAAGGGACATCCGAGCAGGTTTCATTCCTAGGAACTCAACTGACCTCCACATCATACCCTTGAGATGACAGACCTGAGAGGGAGGGAAGCATGGAGATACATTACTATATGTATTGTAGTCAGAGTGTTTTCCAATAATTTCTTGCTTCCAAGGGGAAAGAAGCATCACTACAGCTTTAGGCTGAGCACTGCTAGTGTTTTGTAACTCACTTGATGGCACATCCCCATGTAGGTGTAAACACTTCCCCAATGTTCTTAGCTAAAATGCTGGTATGATATTCTCTAGTAGCATCCCTTGCCAAAACCGTGCTTCTCCTCAGTATCCTCCTGCATCCCCGCTTTTCAGTGCTGGTGACTTCAGTGACACTATCATGTCCTTGGCAGCCCCAAGTCAGGGTTGTGTCTAACAGTACTGGTGCCTCCCAGGCTGTGGAGGCTGAACACGGGAAGGAAGAAGGAAGCTGCCATTTCTTACTTTGCACTTGCTCTTCCTACTAAAATGATCATCACAACAAATGATGCTCACAGAAACATATTATTTGTAAGGAAGATTCCCAGTGGCAGGAATGAGGAAGATGCACACATCAAAAGCACTGGCCAAGACCCCCACACAGCTCTGAGTATGTGGGGCAGTTGCTGAAGTGCTGCCCAGTCTGTCCAGCCATAACCTGTGTCTGTCTTCTCAGCCATCGGTGTGCGTACAAAAGGGGACAGGTTCTTACGTGAAACCAGAGTGCGATTAGGTGGTCACAGGTACTCACTCAAGGTTTAATTTGAAGCCCCTATGCTGTGCTGTAGAAAAGGCAGATGCTGACTGTCCTGTTCCGTGTGCATTGCAGATGTTGAGCCATCAAATGAAATCAAATTTTTGTCTTAAAAAGAGGCTTTACAAGTTGTACTGAAGGCGACACTCTGTGATTTTTGTCACTGGAAGCAGGGTGTCAACACTCAGTAGTGTTTAAGAGAGATTGGCAGGCTGCCGGGAGTGCTTGGTGCCATAGGGGACCAGGTGTCAAGCTCTGCACTAGGGTTACATGTGGATCCTTCCCAAATCCCTGAGCCAGGCCCTCAATGCAGTGTTGTGGCAGTAGCCTGCATGGGGCCGTAAGGCTGTGCTGTGCCCCAGCAGACTGGTTAGCAGGCTGTGTGGGGTCAGCACCCGTCCTGGACAGCCGTCGCTACCGGCCCGAGTGACATCAGCCCTCATTGGTATCTGTTTTCCCTGGAGAACGTTCCCTGGAAAACTCTCCTGCGAGAGTTTTGGAGGGCTGCACAGGCAAGCTCCGCGCAAAGCTTTGGAACTCGCACAGCCCAGAACGAGCGCCGCCCAACACCGCCACCGCATTGCCTCCGGCTGCTGGAGCAGCTTTTCCCTGGGATTTTGGTTCAGGGTGAGGGATTTACTATTTTCTCCCAGTCGTCGTGGAGATTTCCCCCAGCTCCTCCCGGGAAGTTTCTCCACACCCGCTGCCTCCTCCCTAGAGCCCCTGGGAGGGACCCCGCTTGGGCACCGCTGTCGGGACGGGGGAAGCCGAAGCAGGAAGGAACCTGCCCTTTTTGGGGTGCGGGGAGGATGCGCAGAGCCAGAACGAAAACACAAAAGAGATGCGGGAGCGCCTCACCGCTTTCCCATCGCCGCTCCTCGGCGGGAGGAGGCTGCCCGATCCCGGCCACAGCGGCAGGAGCCAGGGAGCCCCCTCGGGGGGCTGCTGAGGTGGGATTCGGCAGCGCTGGGGGGGCAGTGATTTGCCCTCGACACCCCGTTCCCGGGAGCAGCCTGCGCCGAGGGCGGCGGCGTNCGCGCCTGGGGGAGAGCCCGCGGAGACGGGCCTCCCCGGGGCGGGGGAGGAAACATCCCCGGGGGAGATATAGGGCTCCCCGCGGCTCTGGGTGTCCACGGCCACGGGTGCCCCCCCGCCCCGGTAAGCGCTGAGGGAGGCGGAGCAGCCCTCAGGCGTCTAGGCAAGAAAGTCTATCAAGTCATCTTTACTTTGCAGCTTTTATTAAAAATATAAATATTAAACATTCTCTTACACAACCAAATCGACCGAGCGCTGAAAAGATGTTTTATTGTGAAAATGTTTACAGGAAAAAAAAGTGGATTGAAAGTAGCTTACAGAGATTCCCCCTCCCACCTCCCTGCCCCCAGCAGAAAAGTTTTCTGTCTTCTTGGCACCATTTCTTCCAATGCTCACACATCCCTACGTAGCGATGGCACTAGAATAACTGGGAAATGGAGAAATAAATAAAGGTAGGGGAGGTTACGAACGACACTCGTGTTTCTGCACTTGGTACACGGTTGTGCATGCTAGTCAAGGGACAGAGGCTGTTCGGAGTACACCCTTCTAGGTTTAAAGCTATATAAAAATAAAGAGATGACATCAGAGCAGCACTATGGTACATCGGACGGTGTAATTATTCTTGTGCTAACTGCGGAATCTCTTTGGCAAGGCGGGGAGGGGCCGTTTCACTTCCCGATTATCTCCATCAGTTTCCTGTTGCTGTGAGCTTGCTGCGCTAACTGCTCGGCTCGGGCCATCTCCAAGACTTCTCGCAGGAGGTGGAAAGTCAGATCCAGAGAAATAGGGGGCTCCTCGGATCGTTTCTCCCTCTCCACGGCCTCACCCTCGGCTTCGCCGTCCTCTCGGCTCCCCGGCGAGCGCTCGGGCAGCTGCTGCAGCTGTTGAACCGCCGCCCGGAAAAAGTTGCTGGCGGAAGCTTCGGGCTGTAGGTGGCTGCTGCTGCTGCTGGACGAGGCGGAGAAAGAGCCAACGGGTCTCTTGTGAAGGTTGCCCAGGCGCAGGAAATACTCTTCTCCCATGCGGAGCAGGACGGGCAGAGTTTGCTGCTGCTGCTGCTGCTCTTGTTGCTGCTGCTGGAAGAAATCTGGCTGGTGCAGAGCCCCGGCGGCGGGTGCCGGGCTCTTGCTGAGAGCTCTGCACTCCTGGCAGGGCAGGAGGGCGACCAGCAGGATTCCCGTGGAGACCAGCAGCGGGATCTTCATGATCGGGGCCCAAACCTGCGGGGGCAGACGGGGGACGGGGGTTGGGTTA
>WEIT01030464.1:71866-128971 GCA_013389985.1 Dryoscopus gambensis | reverse complement strand
AGAAGCTGAGAAGACTAAAGCTGCTCAGAAAGAAAACCAGAAAAGCTCATGCCATGATCAGAGCAAGCTCTGGGCACACAGCTCCAAGTACTGCAAATCTGACCTGGTGCCTGCCAGTGTTGGATCAAAAGTGCTGCAGCCACCTGGTGCAAAGTGCTGCTGGATCAAAATTCTTCAAAAGCAAGTTAATTTTGTACCAGCGGGGTTTGTGCTGCTCTGGGTATCATCTGTTCCCCCAGAAGCTGGCACAGAAGATGGAGGCAGTATAAATACCAAGGCACGTGATGTGAGTAATTTGACAGAAATGGGAGCGTATATTCATGTTCCAGCTGGATCAGTGGGTGATCTGGTGGTGAGCAGTTCTACCAGCAATGAATGTGGCACCATCACCAAAAAAAGAGAGAGGACTTTCAGACTGAGAACTGCCTGAAAAAGGAGTCCAAAGTACGAACAATTATCCTTTGTCACTTTATTCTTTCACCAAGGTTTTGACAAAGAAACACCATTTTGTCAGCTTTTATGTTTCATTGGCTATGGACTCTTGTCCAAATAGGGAACAATAGTACATTTAGACTACAACTGAATATTTTGCTTAAAATAGCCCATTTGGCAACATACACCCAAGTTTCATAATAAAACAGCAATAGCATAGTTATTTAGTATTTTTAATTAACTGAGAAGACCAATGCATTTCAAATAAGACACAAAACAACAGATAAAGTGTTTTGAGCTCTCATGGTCCCTGTCTCTGCCAAAGAACACATGAATAAGACTAAATCACAAGATTAGGAGATTATTTCTTTCCTTTTTCCCCCTAAATTAATTCTGTAACTGAACTGTCCAAATGGCCATAGATATAGATATAGATATATAGTAGGTATTATTACAGTAGAATGTCCTTCACCATTTAGGGTTTGCCTATGACTAAGTGGAGACAACTGGTGGATGTGTTTATTCTATCAGGAATACCTGAGCTAGCATTTCCAGGTGAGCTTTTTAACTAGCAAGTGATGCATGCTTGCTAATGCGTGATCACAAGAACCACCAGCTCCAGAAAGAGCACTTGGGGTGATCTAGGGGAACTTTTGTCATTCCTGGGCTTTCTGCTCACCATTGTGTTTTTTGAGAAATTTTTATTTCCTACCTTTTTGTGGACAGCCACTTCCACTCTTGTGTAAGGAATAAGAACTAGATTCAGGCTAAGACTTAGAAGACACATGCTCATTTCCTCTCTGGTCCTGTCATCCTAAGTGACTGTGAACAAGCCATGCACTGTTTCAGTGCCTGACTTATTTAAACCTGAAATATTCCTTCTGAAGATGCTTACAGTGAAGAATAGAGGGTACATAGGTGTTCCTGTCCCAGAAACCTGATGACTCTACATGAGATACATGTGGCACAGTCCCTTCCTAGGTCATCTCACCCATGCCAGTCCCTCAGAGCTGTGAA
Organism: Dryoscopus gambensis; assembly: GCA_013389985.1. NCBI lineage: Eukaryota > Metazoa > Chordata > Aves > Passeriformes > Malaconotidae > Dryoscopus > Dryoscopus gambensis. The sequence goes on along the minus strand of WEIT01030464.1, from coordinate 127,522 downwards.
GTCTCCTCGCCTTCTACCAGGTTTTTCTGAGCTCACAGATGGATGTCTCAGTAGAATGCCTCTAATCAGGCACAATATTTTGCATGTAGTTAATCATTCATATGGGACTCTACTTTTCAAACAGTTCAGATTTTCCTAATTAATGTTTTGCATCATGATCGTATTTACAGTAATTGGGACTGATATTTGAAGTACAGTAAAAGCTGTCATCTCATTCCCTCCTAAAGAGCCCAATTACCTTCATTTGTTAGCAAATTCATACTAACATTTGGGTTTATTACACTTGACAACATAAAGCCAGCTCCTTCTCTCACATGGCTCAGCAGAGTAACATCAGCCCAGACATAAAAGAGGCTGCAGACCCAGTCTTGAAGGGTAGAGTTGGGAATGCCTTCCTGACTTAGATCCTGACAGAAAAATCAATCCAAAAGTGTATCCAGAACAAGAATTTCCCTCATGCCCATGCTAGTTGTCAGCACATCACTACTGAGGAAGATGACAGCTTGTGTAATGAGACATTTCTCTGATGTTCACATGCTACAGGAGACAGCCCATGCCCAGGTTCACTCAGCCTGCCTTCCACCTAATTCCTCCTGCCTGGTGTTTTCAATTAGCACCTCTGAAGCCCTACAGCCAGCCAAAAGGAAATATTAGGCACAGAAAGTTGGTCAAAAGTCAGGCCATGTGAACCACCATTAGTCTTTTCGGGTTCTCACATGTCTGGATTATGGTGCTAAAGGACAGCTGTAGAGTGGCACGTGCGACTCATGTCACAGAAAGCCACAGCTGCCACTGCATCCAAAAGTTAATTTTGTCATGGGGTATTAAAATGCCCCTGTGGATTCGTCTGTGTCACTTAGCCATAGACACCTCAGCAAGGTGTTCACAAGAGTGTTGTGGGGGTGCTTCAGAGCGAGCCAGCCGTTCCACAGATGGGAAAGAAGATGGAAGAGTGCCATGCTTGCTTCTCATTCTGGGAAGTCCTATATCAGCTACTGATTATTACCTAATAACCTAATCAGCAGTAACAGCAATATTTGGCACTTATAAACACTTTATATTCAAAAAGCTACAGAAGCAGATTAGGTGGAAAATTAATCCCTAAATAATTAGCAAAGGAAGCAAGCAATAACAATATTTTAGGATCTGAAAACAGAGCTACAGAATCAAGGTCAGATCACTAGAGCACAGCCATTCATTAGTTGTGATGTTCTGTAGGGAAACAGGTGTTTTTCAGCAGGAAAATTAGGTAAGCTATGATTTTAACACATGTTAGTGGGTCAAGGTCAGACCTAGGGGGATGCTTTGAGTTGCCTAATTAATAAACATTTAAACACCAAGGAAAAAAATCTATAGATCATATTCACTCCAGCTACATGAGAAGTTTAAAAAGGGCTCACTATAGTGTGTTAGTGAACATCAAAGACATCTCCCTGCCTGGGGTAAACAAGATGTGAATGAGAACAGGAATCAGAAGGTCTCACCCTTCCCACCTGCCTAGTAAGAAAACCAAATTTGTCTCTGCATGAAATTTCAGCACAAAGTTTTCCAACTGAAACCAGTACCATGATTCAACAGTTCAATAAGAAGAAACCTCTCTCTCTCTCTCTCTTCTTGGTAATTTTCCCAAGAGTTTCCTCCAACTGTTTTAGCTCTTAATTTATATCTCTCTCTCTCTCTTTTCTTCTCTTTTTTTTTCTACAAGCAACTTCTTCCCCAAGCACCTATCTACAATTGAATCCTACTCTAAATTCATGTCAAGATCAGCTTATGTATTCACTGCTGAATGAATTTCAAATATGTGCTCCTTGTGTTCTTTCCCTAACAGGATAGAGAGGCCTCTTGAGTTGCTTTAAATGTCTCATTACAAATGCTTCATTAGAAACTACGTCACAGATTGTGTCAATCTGGTCCACACTTTCATGCCAAAAAGTAAAGATTTTCAAGCTGTGCCTTTCTTACCATTAAGTTTCCAATCTGTTTTTAGAATCTCAATCAGTTCTTTAAGGAATGCAAATGTTACTTCTCCCTTTAGTGCTGAAACTAGCCATTGGGAAATGCACATGCATAATGCTTTCCTGTTCCTGCATGTATTGAAACAATAATCAATGCTGGAAGGGCAGGCTACTTCTATATATTTTCCAAAGGACACACAGACCTTCTATACTCATAGGGACAGATCGCCTCCTTCATATTGTCTGAACAGAAGTAATTCAGTTGAAATCAATACTTCATGTGACAAGAGTTTAATCAATATCAGTGTGAGAAGCTGAAGACCATTGGGGCTGAAGCTGATGTTATGATAATGTGATATGAGTCAAGTTTTTTCAGGCCTATTTCTCCCCTCAGCCAGACCTGGCTCGCACAACCATAAATGTACTTATCTCAAGGGACCACTCTTACCTGCCACTTTCTGCATAGTGCAACTTGGCTCCATTATTGATTCCTACACACTCAGGAGTCCTACCTGCTTTACAGGCACTGTGAATCTCAGTTCTGTCAGTAATGCTTACTACTCTAATACCTGAGTGGAAGAGGCCTTCTCCTTCTGTGCTTTCTAAACCATGTGGTGAAAGATAGATTATTTTTTTTCTTTGCTGCTGCTGCTAATTCAGCCTCAGAAACTGAGTTTAAAAGTCCTATTTGGTATGAAACCATAAAGAACTTGTACAGAAAAGTCTTCTCAAACAGATTATTAGCAATTAAAATAGAGGCAAGCAGTGGAAGTGTGAGATGGAAAACTCAGTACCTTGGATACTGGAAGCTCAACCCAAGTGAAAATGGAAGGTAGAATATACGAAATATACCACAAATTATTCCTTGTTGATTATGATGGAGCAGAAGGTGGGTAGAACACCTCTGCTGCTGGCAGCTATGCATCCACACAGCCTCGCCTGTCTGATGGTCCTGGCTGAGAAACACCAGACCATTGTCTTGCATCAAGGAAGGATCACAGAGACTCCGCAGCCTCTCACATTAATCTTTCCTTACCATTGCCAGGGTTTCCCAAGACCTAACCACAACATCAACATAGCCCATGAGTTTTCATGCTATCAAAACATTACCTGCAGACTGCGACTGTGTTTCACTTAGTCTTCTTTGTATTAACCCCTCTAGGCTGCTTTTTACAGACACTTAGTTTCCTAGGACTACATCCCCTATACTGTTCTCTAGACTCTACATCTCTCTCACTGGATGGTGGACACGAGACTGGACACAGGACTAAAGTGACACCTTATCATGCGTGAGTAAAACATTCCTTGTCACGCATCCCAGAGTGATATCTGCTTTTTTTTTAATCCAAAAAAATGTCACACAAGTTCTGTAGAGATCTGTTGTAACTCCTAGGCTTCTTTCAGTAGATATATGTCTACTGAAGACTCTCATTTTAGGTTTGTGTCTTTTTCTTCCTACAAATAAAATTTTGCTTATTGGGCTACAGCTTTTTAGCCAAGTGTGGGGCTTTTTTAAAATTTTGTTAAGAACACTTCCGTCCTTTGTCGTTCATGCTGCCCCTCCCAGATGGGAGTCATATGCAGGTTTAACAGGTATATTCTCTATTCCATCATCCAAACCACTAATGAAATACTTAATGTCAAGCCCACATTATAAGCACTTGAATGCATCTCCCCATTTGGAAAGGTAATCATAATATCCCTCTGAACAAGATTTTTAAAACCAGATTTGCACTGTCTATGCTGCATTTTCATTTAGAGCCATCTTCTTCAATCTTATTTAACAAGAACCAGTCAATCCTTCTGAAAAATATAAAATAAAATAAAATAAAATAAAATAAAATAAAATAAAATAAAATATAAATCCATGGACCATCTTGTGCAATGACACCACATGAGAGTTAGGCGTGGTGAAACCTGGGTGAAAGCTTTTTTGTCCTCCCTCGTTGTGTTGCATTCCCAACAAACAAGGAGTGTGCACACATTTTTTAACTGTTGTTAGCATCCATTTTGCAACTCACCTCTGGTACATTACAAAAGGCTACAGATCAGTCCACAGACTACAAGAAAGAAACTTGCACTAGACCAAGCTCCTCTATACTGCTTAAGACAAACACATCTGAGAGAGTATTAAAAGTATGTTGGAGTCAAGTTTCATCTATTGTTTCTTGATTAACTCCCTCTCCATGTTCTGGAGAAAAGGGAGATTTCATACTTTTTGTGTCCCAACATCACAGTACTTTGGCTAAGAGGCAGTAGCATCCTGACAACTATATGCTTTCTTAAGGTTGCATGATTTCAGGGATTGTTAGGAAATAAACCACAATGGCTCAAAGAATGGTGTTATTTGCTAAGTGCTGGAAACTGTTTGTAAGAAGGTGTTGTTCCCAAAGACGGGCACGCTGCCCTGCATCGCTCTCAAGACCAATCTCCTACGACATCCAAAGCTGAGGCGTGCCTCGCTTTACTGTGGCAATGGCGGTGCGTGCCCATCTCACTTTCAGAGATTAAGGTTATCACAGATGCTCAGAGCCTCAAGCCTTCAGCAGACACGTCGCCTTCTTTGGCTGGAAGAGTTAGCCCCAGTCTTGTGACCACAGATTACATATTATGTTATGCACCATTCTGTCACAGATGTTTTAACACTTCTGCATGCCTGACATGAGCAGGAGGATCCTCAAGGGAAGCTGTAACCACAAATTCATTACATTTAATCTTGAAGGAGACGCCATGCAATGTCTAATTAGATTTTCCTCATTTCTTCCTCACATTTGGCCAGTTGGAATGTCATGAAGTTTCATAACGTCTTAACTGAAGGGAAGGACTGTTTTCTGTTGGTGTTGTTAGCTTCCCAGCTGATTAAATGTCAGTTAAGTAGTGGAAGAAATTTAATTGAGTTGTGCTGAGTTCTCCAGTGACTAACAAGTCTGCTCCTGAGGTCTGGAAGAAAACATTATATCACCTGCAATGTGTGTCATCCCAAGGATGAGGCAGCAGAGCTGAAGGAGCACTGGAACGTGTGCAACAGAATTTCCTCTTTTCCAGATGAGGCCCAGGCAGTATAGTCTGTGTATGCAGTGTCTTAAAGAGAACAGGGTAGGAAAGGTCTCCAAATCAACACCTCTCATCACAGAAACAACAGACAGCTGACATTTACAAGATTAAAAGCTTGAGCACAGGTTTTTGAACACACTGATTTAGATGCTTTGTTGAGGGTGTGTAGCCCCCTGGGACTGTGTTTACTGAGTGCATTAGAGAACGGGTAGCAGTGCACACACTATACCCACATCTGCTCGCCTTGCTGAGAGCTGGCACTGGAGGAGAGCATGGGCTATACAACTCCCAGTCAGAGCAGAGACACACTCTTTTTATCATGAAACCAGGTATCCACTGTCCTAGACTGATTAGTCAAGAGCACGGCTCTCATATTCTCAACTGCTTTCAAAACAGGACTCTGTATTTCTGGGATGTCTTTTGTTAAACACGTTACTGAGTTCAACTTAGAGGTGATGATGACCCGCATGTTGTGCACCTGCATGTGATGACAAAGGGTCTCAGGCTAGATGATCTAAAGATGTTTTCTGGCCTTAAATCTTCAGACTTATTTTCCTGTCATCTTCATTAACCCATCTTCATTCTCCACTTTCACACTCCTTTTCATAATTTTTTTGTCCTTGATGGTACCAAGTCAGCTTCACCATAAGTGTTTTCAACCAAATGCTCATAAGCACGTGCCCATTTAGAGTTCTTTTTGAACTCACTGCCATGGTTAATCCAGATTTTTTTTTGTGTTTAAAAAGTAATGTATTGATGCACTGAATTTTTCAATGACTCATCTAATTCTTTGAGTAGGTGGATTGTATGCCTTCACACAGTAAAAGTATACTTTAATCTCAGCCACCCAATTCTTTTAATATTCAAAGGCGAAACGACACAATGCAGCAGCACTGTTGACTGCCATTTGAATTTATGAGAAAGAGCTCCAGTCCTGCACCTATGTCATAAAACAGACCTTCAATTACCCTAGAGCTTACCAACATGCCTTCTCACTTATTCAGTTTTCCTCTGCCTCCAAGAAACTGGTTTAGACTATGGCACAATTCAAGCCAGTTTTGAATTCTGTGGAGCTCCATGTGCCTGTAGAGCTGCAGGAGCTGGTAAAGCCAATGGTTGTAATATCATCTCTTCACACTCCTCTTTTCCCTGGCTCACACTCTTGTCTTCCCAGCACTGACTGGTTTGAATCTGACTCCACTTAATAGCACCAACTCAGAACAAGATCTCAAGGTGCATGTACACATGTAGCTGCTCCTGTCTTTGGATCACAAAGTTGGAGGCTGACATGAGGCAAATATTTATGGGGAGTCAAGAGACCTAGATGAAATCAAATGCAAGGTTTCTTGCTTCCTGTGTATAGCCATCAGATAGTAAAAACCTACTGGTAAAGAAAAACTGAATTATGTCTCATTTTTTAGAAAGGCAAAATATGGAGATGGCTGTTTCCGCCTCAGGCCCACCTGGTGCACAATGGTAGCCTCTGCTGTGTACTACTTAAACCTTTCTACTACAATTGAGTAAGATCCAGACTCAGAAAGGGGACATGAAGCTTTACTCCTAAATTTAAGTTTCACTTGAGTTGCCTTGTCCAGCTGATCCACCAGCTGTTGCATGTGCCAACATACATGCCTGATTAAAAAACCAAAAGTCTTCCATTAAATTTGCAGACAAAACAGAATAGATGCAGTAGTTCCCAGCCTGTGTTCCCAATTTGGCTGAGTGTCAGGCTGTCTAAGCACATTTCTTAAAGCAAGAATGAAGGTGTTGTCTGCATCAGATTTGCTGGAGAGAGTCTTTAATAACCGTCCTTAATCTGGGATAAATTACACAAAATCAGCAACCCTAGCTTCAAAAAATAAATCATAAAGAGTTAGAAAGTGGTATTAAATCAGCCAAATCAATGCAGCACAGGTAAATACAAGTCCTACATGCAGCGTTTTACTCATTTATAATTACTTAATTCCCTGAAATTAAAGAAAAATGAACTGCCTGATTGATCTTATAATCCGGGGGCCACAAATTGCCCTTGTTAATAAAAGACCTGCTGGTTTAGATAATAGAGAGAATTGCTAATTTACTTGCTATTCACTATGCTATAATTTTTCCTCTGAACTGAATTGTTAAAAATAAACAATTTTTTTTTCCTTCCCAAACAGGAAAAAAAGAGTGAATTTATTACCAAAAGTGTCTTGTGGCTTTAGGGGGAAAGTTAAATTTAGAACTTAGACTAGTTGCACAAAATGCTTTATAAATATTTTAAGAAGCTAGCTTCCCCTTTCTTCTGAATATAGATAGGAGTAGGGAACAAACAGAAACAAGGGTTTGGGATGGCGTGTTATTCATGAAACCTGATGTACTTCTGAAAAGGAGTGAATGTATTCTGCTTGGGCTTTAACCTTTCTTGACGCTGTAACCTGGCTTTATAAAACTTCAAAGCCCATGGCAGCCAGACTGGTTAGAGGGGAACCTGTTGGTGACTCAGTCTGTAGCCCAAGAACTCCCTGCCTCCTGGCCAAATGTGCCTGCACTGGTTCTTCCTCACCTATAAACTGGGGAACAGCTCTGGCTGCTGCTCCTTGGGCATGGGCCCGGGTGGTTTCTCACTGAGTCTGTGCTGTATGAACACATCTATTTGTTATTAATAAATAATTAAGTAATTTCAATGCAGCACGCAATGCTTGCTGTGCAATGCCCAGGAAGCAGAGGAGACCAGTCCCACTCTCATTCTCAGCCTCGCCGTCAGCTGTGCCACAGCCTGCCCACCCCCGTGCCCCTTTAGAGCCTGGCTTTCCCTTTCTGCACCTTTTCTGACTTAGCTGGAGCAAACCTGGATGTCATTAGAGCAAAACAGAACCAGAATGCCACCTCCTCGTCTCAGCAAGCAGGAGACAGCTGGGAGCCCAGTAAAGCCAGTCTCCTCCCATGGGAAACATGTGCCTGCCTGAGTTCAGCCTGGGACACACGAGAGGCAGGCTCGGGCTGAGGTGGCTGATAGGCAGACAGGTTCTCCCATGAGCTAGTCCCTCAAGTGGCTCTACTGAAGGAGTATTAAGGACTCTGGGATATGTTTCTATAACTCCTTTGTACCAAACTCTCTCTGAACTAATGCGCCAAAATAGAAGCAAAGAATGTGGACTGTGTGCAATAAACCCCAAAAACTTGGCCAGACCAGAGGTTTGGATAAAAGCCTGCATCTGGGATCTGGGCACACTTTGCAGTATATATACAGTATATGTCAAGAGTGACATTTTAGAAGAGCTTAGGAGAAGAAGAAATTATGACTTGCATCTCCCTGAACATAAGTCCAATGGCACTACTAGAAAAGAGCAATCAGCCCTTTTTAACCACACTTGTTCTCACAGAAGAGTCAGGAAATTAAAGATTTTTTTTTTAGGCAACAAGATCAAATGAATTTTGGTCCCATACTTCAAAAAACCTGGCAGTTTTACCAAACAATGGAGATTTTCAATAGGAAAGGACAATTAATTACTCCAAAGAGGCCGCTAAATGCTAATAAGCACAGAACTTGGAGATAATAATTTTCATCTGACAACTGTTCCCATTAAGAGTTGCTGTGTTAAGAAAAATTTAGAAATCCTGAGTGAAATTTTTAAATATAAAGACAATAATGCTGTATTGTTGGATAGGCTCATGACATGGGCACAGTACATATTTTTGTTGTCACGGTGAAAGTACAGAGGAAAAAATATTGCACCAGTGCAACACAACTGAGAGAAAAAAGAGAGCTGCAGTGGTTTATATAGATGAGTAGTTAGAAGCAGTTAATTATCACATACAGAAACTAATCTGTAGCATGAATACAACAGGGCAGGCCTGGACTCAAACAAAGGCAAATGTCCAGACTTTGAGCAGATCTGGTCAAAGATTTATCAGAATGCAATATTGTAAAACGGATTCCTTTCTTTTGTAAGAAACTTTGGGATTAAATATTAATCATAAACTCTCATTGAGATGATGTCAGCAACTACTTTCATAAAGCATATTATGGAGAATTCTGTGTGTATACTTAGGAAAATAAAAGTAAATTTTTTATTAATTCATGAAATGCATGTATATACATGTGCTCATAGTTTCAGAGGAAGAATGATTTAAATATGGTTATTGTCAGTCTATTTCAACCCAAATCTTTCTTGTCACTGTGCTACTCTGTAGAAAATCAACCTGCAAGCAGACAAACACATTCTCAAAGGGCTTGGGAAGCCACAGTAATACGTATTTAATACCTGACCAAGAACTGAACAGGGCTGGTGGTCATCAAATAGAGTCTAAACCTAAAAAAAAATTTAAGTGTCTTTAGTTGTGGTGTCAGGATATGTTTGTAGCTGTGAGTCAATGTACTGCTGCTGATTTCAGAGAAGCAGAGAACGGTTGAGGCTGGAATGGACCTCTGGAAGGCATTTGGTCCAACTCCCCTGCTCAGGAGGGCCACTTAGAGTCAGTTGCCCAGTAATGTGTCCAGGCAACTTTTGAACATCTTCAAGGAGAGAGATTCATAGGTGGTACCTTCCTTTCTGTGTTATTACTGAAGCAGAACTCAGCACAACAGTACCACATCAAGTGAAATGAAAACCATAAGCCTAAGGGTCTCATAAGCTCACCAGTTCTTATGTTTTAGACTAAATCTACACAGGTCACTAAACTGAGTTTCAATTTCACTCATTATTCCTTCAGGAAAAAAAATTCCTGTTAAACCATACTTAAAACAGAAAATTATTTCCTGTTGCAGAGTTGATCACATTTCAGGATTAAAAGTGCTATAGAAAAGCATAAGAATTAGTGCTATTAACATCATGTGACAGCTTTGTCTAGCACTTTGCTGCTTGTCCTTAGATTTTAAGTGAATTTGAGAACTATTTCTGTCACATTTCAGGCATGACCCCTCATGTGCTCTGACACATCCCACTGGGCCGCACATGTGACATCATGTTTTCCTTAAAGAAAGGAGTCTGATATGACCTATACAACTGCACGCTGTGAGTCACAGCATGAGGCATTGAGCAGGAAATCTGAAAATAACGCTTTTGCAAAATCCACTACTAAGAGTTAATTTTTCATCTCGGGAAATAAAATGCTTAAAAAATAATAATTTTTAAAGAAACTTCTAAAAATGCCAGATTCTTCTTCATATGTTATTTAGGTCTAGATTGGTGGTTGCAATGTATGATTTTCTTTTAAAGACTTGAATTAACAGATAGTTAGATAGATAGCAATAAAAATGTTCTTTTCAAGTTGTTTTTCTTCCTGCAAAAAGACATTCTGATTATGTTTTTATTTCCTAGGTAAGATAAAGGTGAAATTGAGCAAACTGCAATGTGCAATGAGCCAATGAATGCATCTCCTTATCCTAAAACTGCAAAGACAACAGCTCTTTGCTAGGTCTTTTAAGCCATATTGTAATCACTTTCATAATGATAGCTGGTTGAATTTGAAACTCACGTCACTTATTGAGTTGTTACCTTCATAGGAGTATTTTATCTCATCTCTGAACTCTACTTGGCCACAGCAGAGCCTAAGCAGCATCAAGTACACAGCTGGTTTTTTCAGCAGTTTGGTGTTGTGGAGCATCTTAGCATCTTTGAATCAAAACTAGCTGGATTTTGGTTCAGCTCAGTGTCCGCTGAAGTCAGACATATATGAACCATTATACTCTTACAAATAAGACTGAACTCTTCCAGCCTACCACAAAGTATCTTTACAGAGCAGCAGCCCTTCTCTGACAGAAAGCACAGTGTGTCTGTGTGTGTGGGAATGCTGGAGCCAGAGACAAAAAGCTCCTTGGAGCTCACTGCTGTGGGTACAGCTCACCACTTTCCATGACTGCCCAGCTTACAGAGACTGGGAGGTCATGGAAATGGCTTTTCCATTGCTGCCCACAGAGCTGCTTGTGTTAGCCAAGTCAATCAAAAAACAAATTTAAACATCAGATTTGGATTTATTTTGCTCATTTTCACTGAGGTGGAAGCACTTGCCCAGGAAGCTGGGTGAGCGGATCAGAGCCACAGCTCCTGAGAGTGAGTAGCACTGAAAAGGTGGGGCAATACATCTTCTACTAGCAGAGTCACATCCAGGACAAATTTCCCACAGCCTTTTTTACTGAGTGTCATACTGCTGTACCTAAGCTTTTCTGGGAGTGAAAAGGAGCTTTTCTAGCGCATTCAAAACTTTCTCAGGTCTCTCCAGGTTACATAGCACCGTGAAGAGCACACACCTCCACAAAAAAATCCTCCTCAACATCCAGGAAGGTTGTGGCTGCATTAGTCCCTGGATTGCCTTTGTCCTTGACTTCTCAGCAGTGCGAGATAGTTTGATGGAAGAAAAGAAAAGTTAGCACCAATCTGTAGTGCTCATACATTGTGATGGAGCATGACTGAGGGCCAAAGATGCCAGTGGAATTTACCCTGGAGTAAATTCAGGAGGTAGCAGACTGTGCATTGCTGGTCAGGGTCCAGTCCAATAAAAGTCTTTTGGGGTGAGCCTGCATTGAATAACCTTATCAGCTTAGGTTATTATAAGGTTATATAAGTAAAATTAAATGCTGTGAATGCTCACACCATCCTCTGTGTTTCATCCTCCTGATTTTTGCTGGCATGATGGAATATAGTCCTGTGTATTTATTTCCCTGGATTCCTTCCTCCCTACCCTGGTCAGCGATAAACAAGGAAGAGTGTCTCTCCTCCACAAAGCTCTCACCCCACTCCACCTCCCTGACAGCTCAGTTAAAGATTATGCTTCAGGTAGGGACTCTCCTCTGATTCTCTGGGGAATGAGCACTGCTCATTTACTTTTCCTTGCCACTGCCTGCAACAGTCCTCTAAGATCAGCCTGCTCCAGAAGGAACATGGTTAAGTGAACTGTAAGTCAGCAGCAATTAAATTTGTGATGATCTCCCAGCGAATATCCTCGCTCAGTAATTTTCGTTTGTTTGTTTTTCTTGGGAAGCATCTGTAGTCAACTTCTGATGAAGTTTTTTGACTCAAGTGAGCCAGAGCTGTGAAAATAATACATTCACTTAAGCACATTCAAATTCCAGCTATAAAAATACAACTGTTGCTGGGTGGGCAACTAAATTTAATGCATACATGTTTGGGAACAATGAAATCTACATATGTATCTGTAATGCTGCCTCTATCAGCTTTGCACCTTACTTTTACACTGGCAGTGATTTTCTGAAAAGGAATAAATCTGTCTGCTAATTAAATTTCAGCATAAGAAAGCTTTTAGGCTTACCATCAAAATAAAGTGGTTTGCTCACAGTTCTGTAGATTTTGGTTCAAGTTCAAAGTACAAATTTTTCTTCTACTGTGCAATTACACATCCGCACATAGAATAGTATGCCCTTCATTCAACCACCTTCTTGTGTTAGCTGAAGGTTAGCCATATCTTGTCATAAATTGTACCTCTCCAGAAGAAATCCATAAATTAGGTAGTAATTAAATGGCATTCCCATTCCTGTTTACCTATTCTAAATCCGCATTAAGTGAGTATTTCCTTGAATGCTAATTTTAAAATCAATTGGATGTTATGTTTGGAAATTTCATTGCGTAATATAGCTGACTGGAGTCATTAACTTGTGCATAACATTAATGTAAAATCCATCCGGAATCTTCTGCTTGAGGCGGAGGAGAAAAGCAGTTTGTTTATGGCAAGTGATGGAAGATAGTCTCTAGATGCTCATAGGAAGTGTATACAATCTGAGGAAGGGAATTTGAATTTATCCAAAAGCAAGCAGACTGGAAGACAAAAACTTAAGCCAGTTTGGTTTTTTTTCCTGAGGCAACAGTGGACAAAGGAGCCAGCTTCCACACCTCTGGCTTCAAGGCTGGATATGTGCCCTCTGTAATAACAGCAGGGAAAGAAACATTCAGGTGACAGCTTAGTGATTTATACCTTGTGGTGTCTAGAAAGACTGATCCAAACCTTGAAGACAAATGGAGAAACTCTCAGCTTTACAGTGTTGTAACTTAGAGCAGCATTTGCTTGTGGGTAGTAGAGGAAATAGAAGACATAACTATGGCACAGAAGTCCTTTGTAAGGTAGACTAGATGTGATTTTTCTCAATAGGTATAATGTAAGTACTTAGCAGAGTGTCTTTCTCTGGCCCCTTGACATTTAAACAGGAATCTATTAGTCAACCGATGTCATTAGCTAAAGTACATTCTTTCTAAGGATGACACTGATGATCTAATCGATCATCATCATTAAGCTAACATCAATCAACTGCAGGTAGACTACAGAAGCTGCCTGATAGATAAAGTTCCTCTACTAAAGTTGGAGACAAAAGACTTCTTTTCTATTCCTTGCTGGTTTTAAAACTCATAAAATGTTGACAGGCCAAATTCTGCCCCTGGTTTCAATGGTAGTGTTTTTTTAGATTTATGCTGGTGTAAGAAAATAAGAGGAATCTGTTTCCTTGTTTCAGCAATGGGAAGACAATAAAAGTGCCATGGCTGTGGCATAATTCAGAGAATAAATAAGACAGTTGCCTGTCAGGTATCAAAGACAAAAATTATTGACAATTCTCAGCTTTAGACATCAGTCTAATACAGTGAGATCAACTGTTAGAAATTCCTGGTCATTTTCACAGCAAATTTATAGCAAAAAATTAAAGGACATCCTAGAAATAAGATGAATGTTGATCTGAACATTTATTCATCCACCCACCACTGACTGCATTCACTGTGCTCCCTTGGTTTGTTGAAGTTATTTCATAGACAATTTTATACGTATGTTGAGCAAAGTTAGAAACTCTTACAGTTATATTAATTGTGTTCAGGGAACAGGATACCACCAGCTTCTGGACTGACTCTTTTCTCTGTTTGCTGATGAGAATTGTGTGAATCATGACAGTGGGTGTGGCTGGACAATGACCTCCACAAGGTAATACTTGGAGCAGTAAACAAGTGTGAGGAAAGAGGTGAGCTTTGCCAGGAAAAGGGCAGGCAGGTATTATCCTCTTCAAAGAAGGAAAAAAGAAGCAGAGTCTAAAACACTTCTTTAGTCATTATTCAGTTATTCTTGTCCTACAATAATGTAGGACTGATTTTTTAGTGCTAACCAGCTCAGACACTGCACATTTCTCATAGCAGAGACCTGGCACCAAGCTTGGGCTTGGTCTAGAAGGATTATGGCATTCTTGAGCTGGTAAATACAAATGGCTGAAAAAATCTCCATTCCCAAGCCAGTGCTTAGGAAGGATCCCCTACTGCTGAGTTTTTAAAGGGTAAACAGAGGAGTCCCTGACCATGAGTAAACAGAATGTGGGCAGAACTTACTTGCCCATTTCAAAGACCCATGCCCTGATGGCTGCCATCAGAACAGCAGCAAGGCCATGAAATAACCCCATAAAGTCATGTTTCCCTCCAGTGGCAGTGAGACGCAGGCAAGCAGAGTCTGTGCCACAGGGAGGAGATGCCGTACCAGCCTCTGAAAGACAGGAATGAAAGGGAGAGGAGCAGCAAGCCAAGATGGGGGTGCCTGTCAGGTCTGCCTCATCCCTGTCAGATGTCAGCTGCCTCCACTGCTTCTAACTATAAATGTGACAGATAGGTGCCTCATGCCAATGAGTGCTTATAATCAGGCATGATGGAAGGATCTGAGATTATGGTGCTGTCACTGGATTCTGTGTCAAACTGGAAATTTATATTTAGTATTTACCTCACTTGAAGTTACTTATTACCGCAGTTCTTAGCCAATTTCGAGCTCTGCTCCCTCCACCCTTACATCTGACTGAGAAGTTATGCCAGTGATATTCAAAAGAGCCTGTGGGAGGCAGACGCCCAACCTCCAAAGAAATTCTGTAGGATTTGGGTATCTCAAAGCTCCTTCAAAATCTGTGCCCACTGATTGCCAAGTAAATGGATTGGATTAACCCAATCCCTCAGACAAGCTGTAAGTGATGGAACAAGGTGCCAAAGACCTGGGGAGACCGAAGAGGTCAGCAGCAAATCCTGGGACACCCTTTAAGTGATGCAAATGACTGGATACAGGCAAGCCTTACTCAAGATACCTGGTCCAAGTGCCACCTACTTCGGTTCCAGATTCAGGACAAGCAGTCCCATTACCTGCATATCTCCATCAGCCCACCTGCAACTTTGCCAGGATTATCTTAGCACTGTAACTCTACCACAATGGCTCGAGACCTACAGTTTTCCAAGGTGGATAAGTTCTCACCAGAACAAATCTTACACCAGAACAACTGCCTTTGGGCATGCTCTGATAGCACATCTGAACATCATTCATTCAGAGGGTGTCTTAGTCTGAAGCAAAAAGAAGGATGTGACAAAAAGGAAGTTCAGCTTTAGTAAAATCAACTCCACTGAGACAAGAGACTGACCATCAAGCAACAAACATGCTTGCATGGATTTCATGCTCTTCTTCTAGTTAAAAGTCATAACCAGACTAGTTCCATGTTAGATTTGGCATTACCTGATCATCAGCAAATCATAGAGTCTTTATGATCCATATTGCCAGAAATGTTGTGTTTGAACCCAAAGCAAACAGGAAAAAATTCTGGATTCTCTGTCTCAACAGTCCAGTGATAATAGCATGTGATTTTACTCCTTAATGATGAACTAAAACAGGACACTACTGGGCCAGAATTTTATATTTATATTTTTAGATGTAGCTATAGATACAGATCTTCTCTCTGATGTAAATATCTGTACAAGATAAGTTAGTTGGAATCTTTCACACTATTCCTGAAATTATTCTTGGATTTGCAATAGTCTCCACAGTTACCCAGCAAACGAGTTCTGATGCACTCAAAATCTACTGGTGTATGGCTGTAAATTATGTCCCTGAAAGATTCTAAATTTGACGGTGAATATCATTTGTATTTAACAAGGAAATCTAGTTAACAACAACCAGTTCACAATACTCAGTTCTGTATATTGTGTACAAAATTTCCTAATCTATACATTAAAAAGCACAGGTTGACAGATAGCCTTCTCTTGAACTGTTTTTTGTACCTCTGAATCACATTCTCATAATTTTTTTACGTGCTTATACCAAATTGTGGGCACATTTCCAGATGACCATTTTAATATCACTCATTACTTTTAATGTTACAAAATGGCAGTAGTGGAATTATGACTTTAAATAAACACAGTAACCACTGACAAACTACTCCACACTTCATGAATTGCAATAACAAATATTTATTTAGTCTACAGCAGAAGTAAAAAAACTCCTCCAGCCACATCAATTTGACAATATCCTGCACTGTTAATCCTGAATTTTCATGATTCGACTTGAATTTTAAAAATTTTTTTTAAAGTTTCATGCTCATTTACTGGTGGAAAAATAAATGTAACTTTAGTAAGTAATACTGTTACGTTCTCATTTTAAAATGGTTTAGATCTGGTTTATCATCAGACAGCTCTTCTCTAACAGACTGGCTCACCATACCTCAGAACACCTGAAAGACTGAGAATTTTCCCGTGAAGAAACCTTCCTGTTTACATCTGGAAATAGTCTGCTCAAATTCTAGGCAAAACTTTGCAGAACAAGTTTTTATAGAAGCCTATTTCCATCTTCATACCTTTCAAGAAGAGGAACTGTTGCTTGCTCTGACCTTTCTTAGAATGATGCACTACACCTATACCTGAAAGGCTCAAGCTGACTTTTACAGTACCTACTTCTGGGCTCTCAGTCCCCAATAGAAATAAATCAAATCAGTGACCTTTACTTTAAATATATCTGTAACATCTTCCAGTGATCTAATGGTTTTCTCTTTCCCCTCTAGGGTTAGAGGGGTGAAGAAGTTACCTATCTCTGGCAGTCTGTGCAAGTCCTTACTGTTTTTCTCCCAGCCCAGACGCAAAGTTTCCCAGATTCCTTGGGCACATTCAGCACTGATCTGCCTTTTAAGATACTGGATAGGCTTTATTCTTAAAATCAAGCAGGTGACTCAGCATGTCCTGAAGTTAATAAATCCTCTAGGACTCCCTCCCTAGCTGACTCCTTATTCAGACCCAGTTTCCCATCTCTTCCTGACCCATCATCATGAAGTTCAGGAATGCTTCCTGATATTTGAACAACAGTATTTTATTTACAGACTTCCTGTACACATCACTTTACAAAAAAATAGGTCTGCAACTTGTTCAGATGATGTGATTATTTGATGGGTCACTGGCCAGTGTTAAGATATTCAATATTTACAAAAGGCCTCACCAGCTTTTTCAAAGTATACGAGGAAAAAAGCAAAGGTTTCAAAAATATTTGCCTTGTTGAACATCAGAGCCAAACTCCTTTATTCACAGGGGCTTGTTTCTGTTCATGCGTCAAATGTTATTAGAATGCTCAATAAAAATTACTCCAAACACCAGGATTTTTCAACGCTTGCCAAAGAAATGACCAGAAACTGGGTTTTGCAAAGAAAGCTGGTGCCCAAACTTTTGTTGCCATTTAGAAACTGCAAGTGATGAATGGCCCTTTAGGTCATATTTCATGTCTTCTCATCAGGAATCCTAACTTACCTTGTGAGCTTTTCTGGGTCACATCAAGTGGTAGCTTCCTGAAATCCTCTTGCCCAGCTCTTTTAGCATGCCTATTCATTCCTCACTACTCCCATCCTTACATTTGTCCTTACAGACTATTATTGTCTTAATGCCTACAAAATTCAAACTAGGAGCCCCTGTTGCCCTGAGGTCAAGCATACAGAATTCTGCTGATGCTGCCTGTCAGTTCCAAGATACTGAATCTTGAAACGCCTGCATCTTTTGGGGATCTCACTCTAGAACACTTAACTTGGGGATCACCATGGAGAAAAGAGACCAAATCCTTGGGGGGGAAAGCAAGGAGAAGGGAAAAAAAGCCGGAGATATTAAGTCATGGAAAGTTGACTTAGACCAGCAGCATTCATGCTGTTATACAAGCATTTCACTACTTTGCCCTTTAAAAAATTGACTTCTACATTTTTGTTTGGCAAGATACTGAAATTCACTGATAAATATTTATAATTCCTTTTTTATTTGAGGAAATGTAAGTAAAATGCTATAGTTCATGTCTTGTATCTTCTGATGCCAATGAATATATGGTAGAAATAAAAATTATTTTAGAAGATAACCCGAAATAAGGTAGGATATGATGAAAAAGAAAATTAAATGGATTTATCCTTAAAAGATAACAGCAATGTTTTTTATTTAAAATAAAATATATTTGCACTCTCTGTATTAAATGTTAATTGCCAGAAGAGTTTATATCATCAAATGTTTATGCATCTAAGATATAGAAACAACAACAGATTTATTCAAATTTTCCTCTGGGGCTCTGGTGAATGTTTGAATGCAAGTGTCTTATTAATTAAAGATGAGGAGAACTTCTGCATCTGAACTGCTAAAATAAAGCATGCCAGTTTTGTGCTCAGCTAATATAAATCAGACCATAGGTTTCATTCTTCATTCTTCTGCATCAATGAGGTATGTGTATAGTACCAGTGATATCACTAGGCTTATAACCAGCAAGAATTTATGTTAAGAGAGAAGATAATCAGTGTAGTATACTTTTCATGCTGTATAACAGCCAGGGTTTAAGCATATTTATTTCAGGCATAAATCAAGTGGTGAAACGTTCATAAATGTGATACATAACCATCACTTACCATGAAGCTTTGTACAAAATCCATCAAAATGATGAAAATACTTTCTTGATCTCAAGGTCATTGGATTTCTTCCCTTTCATACTATGGTGTGGTGGTCCCTTTCAAGCAGAAGTCTATGAGACCTCTCAGACAGCAGAAAATACAGTGAGGACTGGCATTTCTGAGAGGGAAAAGGTCAATCGGCCCACCTATTTTTAAATTAAAATTATTAATAGTGCTTGCACACTAGTATATAAACAATCAGACTGGGATCTCTAAAGGAGATTCTTTGGATATGGAACGCCCAATTGCAGTTATCTTCTTTGTCTGACAGCGGGTGAATCCAGTGACTGTCCTAAATATGAGGCTTCCCTTGAAAGGAACAGAGGATGGAGAAGGCAAGAAAAGTCCTAGTACAACCTAACTGCTTAGTAGTACTATTTTATTTTGAGGAGGAAAGAAAATCCTACCATTTCCACCTTTCTAATGAGCCTAAACATGAGGCACATTAGTCATTTTCTGCATATGTTTGCCCAGTGTCCTGTAGAGCTCCCAGCTGGGATTGTACTACCTGACAGCAGTCTACTGGAGGTAGCTGGAGTGCCCACTGGGGAATAAAGGAGTTTTGCTTGAAATTCCTACCCTTAATAAGGCCGCCACAGGACATGAGCATCCTTCAACTGCACTATTCTCAAATGGCCTAAAAAGTAGGCAAGGGATATCCACGCAGTTTTTCCTTTTCAGGCTGGTCTGTTTGTCAGTGACTGGGGAGACAGAGGCTGCAGCCTGATTGGCAAAGTCTTCCATGGTGGGCAGCCAAGTGACAGGTGTCCCTACAGTGTGATAGGGCATCTGGTTTTGTCTCCTTGGTTGGTATTTGTGCTGGTGTTTCATTCTTTGTACACAGGCGGATAACAGGGACAAGAGTGGCTAGGAACCTTTTCTCTTCCCACCATCTCCTGACTGCCTCTCCAACTTAAAAAAATCCACGTATTAAAACAATCTCTGAGACACTTAGAAATGTGGATTTCAAAACTGCTTTGCAGAGGCTAAAGCTGACCCAGCATCTCCTGTCCTGTGGTAGGAAATGCTCTTGCCCTTGAGTTACTGGTCTAAACAGGAGCCACTGCCACCCAGATGCTTGGGATCTACAGTTCCTTGAAAAGAAAAGGAGGAAAATTAAACGTGGTTCAACCTGACCACAATTTGTTTCCCATTTTGCCAGCCATCATGCAGCCCTAATTTTGAAGATTAGCAAACACTTCTATTTTTACAGCACCTTTATTTAAGAACACTGACTTCACAGAAAATTACAAAGACATTTAGAAGCAATAAAGGAGGAAAAATATTTATGCAGTGTCACCTTTGATATTACGTTATACAGTGTGCTAGAAGCATTAACTGTTACAAAGGTTTGCTTGTTCAAAGTGCTGTGTTTATATTAACTTAATAAAGCCTGTCATGGTCTATAACTACCTAAACAGCAGCAGAATTCTGGTACAGAAAAAAGTACATAAACTTACTAGTTGCTGGATAAACTTACTGCATCTTTGGTGTTCCACAGAGGCCAATGCTAAGAGGATAAATCCTACAGTCAGAATAGAAGAAAGTAAAATTAACGCATTTGCTGTGACCTTTGACAACTCACTACTACCAGCTGCTAAACGGCATGAGTAAAGAATTGCCTAGAAGAAAAAGGCCGTGGTGTCAACATAAGAAGGACTGAGGAAAAAAAAGGTAGTGGGCAGAATGATGTAAAGACTGTCCTTTGCCACTGCAGTAAAAACAAAGGAAGGACTCCAGGGAAAGCTCTCCTCCAAAAGCCACGTAATCCCTCTCAGGGCTAGACTAAGCTTTATCAAACACCCACCACAAAGCACCTGGTGGACAGTCTTGTTGAAGGCTCTGACCTTTTCCCTCAGCCAGTCAGAACTCCCCTTCCAGCCAGAACTCCCCATATCTACTAGCAGCTATGTTTACCTTGTTTCTGCAATTTGGCAAAAACTGCCCTGTCCACTGGTGTGGTTGGGCTTTACTTCTGCATCCAGATCCGCAGAGGGGACTGGGTAGCTGACAGGCAGTCAACAGTAGAACTTGGAGCCACTGCTGGTAGAAAGTGTCTTTACTGAAAAGTTTGCCTTTCTTTTTTATTTATGTATTTTGATTTGATGTGCAAAAATGCCTCTAAGCACTCTGACAGTAATTAAATTTACAATCCCCATAGGATTACTCTGTGAACTAAGCCAATGTAGGTATTGACAAGGTGCCCATAAAACCATACTGTTCCAGCACACAAAATGAACATATGTGCCATGCTGAGGGAGTAGTACTGTTGTTGGTGTACGCTCACCTCCCACATGAAATGCCATCATACCTGTTAAATGACACTTGAAAATGTGTTAGCACTTAACCAGAAATATTTTCAAAATAACACTTGAACATAAGAGTCCTTAACTGCTGGAAACTTTCCCCTAATTTCCTGCTAACATTTACCCGCTGAAGAAGCTCACTTCCCAAACAGATTGAAAGAAAAAATTAGACCTACTGGCTGAGCTGAATGGCCAGACTATGAATACTTTTTAATAAGATCTTGACATTTCTCATTCTGACCCCACTTAACACAATGCTTTTCAATTCTGCTTCCTGAAAACATATTTTATTGAAAAGAAAGAAACAAAAAGTGTAAAAACCTCTTGCAAATATCCAGAGCTCACCCACATCGTGTTAAATACAAACTGCTGAGAACATTATTGTTGCACTTAAGAAAATGCTTGAATTAAAGTTGCTTGTGGTAAAAATGGTGTATGACTGTGAAACTGAAGACAGTCACAGGGCAAACAAGAAGACTGTGATAATCCCCCATACGGGGATTGTATGGGCAACCTAATCATGTAATTTTGTATCTTTTGATGTTTGAAGCTTCCAACCACAGTATTCTGCTCAGTTGTTTTATATGTAGTTTTCTAGCTCTGCTAGAAATGCTGGAAATTCTCCAGTGTTGTTCCACAGTGACACTCACCATTAGCAGGACCACAGTCACTACAGAGTCACCAGACAAGACAGGAACAAACATGATTTCTAGAAAGCTCATATCCAGGCCCATCTTACCTCCAGCTTCTGGTCAGGCTGTGACTTGGCCCTGCAGGATGAGAACAAGAGAGCTGAAGGTGAACCAGAATCTCAGTCCAGGCATTTCACAAGCAAGCACTGGTATGAAATTCTGCTGGGTTGGTCTGGGACAGAGTTAGGTTTCTTCATAGCATTTCACATGCTGCCATGGTTTGAATTTGTGACTAAAACAGTGTTGGTAACGCACCAATCTTTTAGCTATTGCTGAGCAATGCTTTCTCTGTTCCTGGCTCTGCCTCCTGGGGAGCAGGCTGGGGGTGGGCAAGAGGCTTGGTGGTGGAACAGCTGGGACAGCTGACTTGAATTACCCAGAGGGATTTTCCACACCATGTAACTTCATGCTCAGCAATAAAACCTTGGAAGACCAGTTTTCAAATGGCTACTTTCCAAACTAGCCATTGCTCAGAGACTGACTTGGCACCTTTGGGATGATTATCCTTCACATAATTTTATTTCTTCTCTCTCTCTCTCTCATCCCTTCACTGACTAAACTGTATTTATCTCAACCTAGCAGTTTTTTCACTTTTTCTCCTCCATCCCACTGAAGGGAGAGAGAGAGTGAACGGCTGGGTGGGGACTTAATTGCTAACCAGGATCAACCAAACACAGAAGCTTGATTTTCCAGTTGTTGTCAGTGGTTAGTTAGTGCAAGAGATGGATGCAACGTGGTCATTCATCATTGCACCACCAACAATAGCATCAAGAAAAATGGCACTGTTGGTGCTGTAAAGCCGACGGGGAGAATCCACCTTGCTGGCTTTTACTCAAACAATTGCAGAATCTGATCAGGATACTTCTTTGACCAGTAGAGAAGAGCAAACATCCCTGTGCTACACGAATTTAGGAGTTGAGTAACCAGCAAATAGGTTGTAGAAGAGATGGTAGTCACCAGCTAAAGAAAATCTTGCTCCTCTCTTCAAACCTATAATTTTGATTCAAGGTTTAAATGTCAGTGCTTGTCACATCCACTTTTGCCCACCTCAGGCTACTCCTATGATAGAAATGTCTCCATATTCTTCTGTGCTCAGAAATGATTTTCAGTGGACCTGACATTTTCCTGACCATGGACTGTGATGACTAATGTCATTTTCTAACTTGCAGTTTGACAACAGTCAAAAAATTCAAAAACTGTTGTGCTTCAAAATGCAGGAAGTCCTGAGCCATGATACAAATTCTTAGTCACACCATTACCCTAGGACATGAGTTTCCAACAGGATCACAAGATGATTTTAATTTTTTGCTTCCAATAATGTTCTTAAAGCTTTGGATTTACTTGAAATAACTCATCATTTGGTCTGTATTTGTTTTGCAATTTACCTTAAATTTCAAAAGAGTTAATTAAAGGATTCCGTGAAGAGCTCCCACAGCCAACTGCAGTGGCCTATGGTGACAAATCAGCAAAAGAGTGTTTGTGGTATCTATACCATCACCAGCAAGTAGCAGGCATCACTCTCAGACTGTCTCCTATATGATGACCTCATGACACAGGGACTGATACAAACCATAACCAACATCGCTAACTACCTGCAGCACCAAAACAACTGCCTATAGCAATGCAAATGAAGTAGCTGCAGAAGTTTACTGAAGTTGTGCAGAATTCCAAATGACCTAAAAATATGCTACTAGCCCTTCCTTGTTCTTTGTAAGAGTGTCATAGTCTGTCATATTGTGAAGTTGGGTAGGTTTTTTTTATTCACATTAATATGCACAAGAATTAGTCCCCTCTTCAATACACACCAAAAATATATTTTAATATGCTGCCAAGACATAGCCACCTTTTGAAGGTCTGGGGCATTTTGAGTACGATTTAATGGCAAGTGTGAAAAACGAATGAGTGTCATAAGTAGTCCCCAGAGATTTCCAAATGCCATAAGCAGACAGAGAGTTATTGATTGTTGCTTAACATGCCTGTAGAAAATAATGGGGTAACAGCATCTGTGCTGTAGCAAATAAAGTTATTCTGTCTGTTGTGCCAGCACCAATATTTGGACATGTCCAGAGCTGAAGACTCATTATTTGTAATGCCAGCTGCACTGTAACCAGAAGGGACAGCAACCAGGCTCCCAAGCCCTTGTGCTTTTGCTGTCTCGCACCAAAATCATGCGGCAGTTTGAGGAAGAAAAGGCAAATCAATAAGTAATTATTTTACCGCCCTCACCACTCTTTGCCCATGTCAACTAATTGAACCAATAAATAATTCATGAGTTTCTTGCTACCTTGCTGGAGACAGACAGCCGTTTCCTACAATGTGTCATTGCTGTTGATAAAGAGGTGACAGGGATGATCTTTCCCCATCTCCTTTCAGTCACAAGTGGACTCATGAGTTTGACAGTGGTAGTTCAGGGTCTCTGCCAAGCTGAGCAGGGCTGGTGGGGGAAGAGGAAAGCCCAGAGTGCTTAGGGTGCATAATAACCTGGTATTATGTATTGTATTCTGTCTGCTCCCAACAATACAGGTGGGCCTGGAGGCTGATGTACATGCTCCCCACTCCTGTGTATCTCCAAGGCAGCTCACAGAAAATGACACCTGGGGACTGCCAGGACACTACAGGATCTGGGGGCTGCTTGGGAAGCAGTGGGAGGCCCCCAGCACAGCAGGACAGACCCTAGAAGCCCATCCCATCCAACCCCAGCCAAGATCAGGCAGTCAGGGGGCACTGGGGTAGCCCCAGCTCCAGGCACTGGGCACCTCCCTGGGGATGGGCCAAGGTTAGGACAGGATGTCAGCCCACAGGTGGGGGCCAAGATCAGATCCAGTGAGTGTAAACAAGGTCAGACATGCCCAGAGTGGTTTGGCTCAGTTCTGGCCACATCATCTCCATGACCACAGGGTTAGGGACTGCCCTCAGCACTGGATCAGGGAATGTGCTTGGGGCCCTGGCAGGCAGGAAAGCTAAAACTCTCATGAGATGGGTTTGTGAGAGCTGGAGAAAGCAGGTAAGCTGTCAGGACATCTTCGCCCCCCTGTACTTGGCAGTGGTGAGGCCACACCTCGAATCCAGTGTTCAGTTTTGGGCCTCTCACTACAGGGAATACATTTGAGATGCTGGAGTGGGTCCAGAGAAGGGCAACAAAGCTGGTGAAGGGTCTGGAGCACAAGTCTCATGAGGAGCAGCTGAGGGAGCTGGAGGTGTTTAGGCTGAAGCACAAGAGGCTCTGAAGGGACCCTGTTTCTCTCTACAGCTACCTGAGAGGAGGCTGTAGCCAGGTGAGGGTCTCCCAGATAACACGTAATAGGATAAGAGGAAATATTGTCAAGTTGAAACAGGGAAGGTTTAGATTAGATATTAGGATTTTTTTTTTTTTTTCCACAGCAAGGGTTGTAAAGCATTGGAACAGACTGCCTGGGGAAGTGGTGGAATTAAACAGTTTAGTAGATGCTGTGAAGTTGTTTAGACCTACAGTCCACGAGCCTCAAATTGGCATGAGGAAGCTACAGAAAGAGAAACTGGAGGCAACTGCCCATGGAAGTGGAAATGGAACAACCAGCTGGGAGGAGAGCAGCAGAACAATGGCTGGCACCATTCAAACTGTAATTCAGTGATTAGGTCATGGGTGAAACCCATGGTGGTTTTGCCACTGACTTCACTCTAGAACTCCAAACTGCTGTAGGTCCATCAGCACGAGCAGGGTGTAATTTCAGGACTGTTACAATTGCATTTGAACTTTTAAATAACAAACTGCCTTTGGCCTCCACTAACAACTCACTTCCCACTCTTTTCTCATGCTGTGCTTGTGCCTGTAGCTGTAAGCTAACCATGGACAGTCACTCAGCAGGAACAAGCTGTCATTGATCTACTGGCTTAAATAGCAGTTGCTTAGATTTATACCTACCTGAGATCCTACTCTGGAAATTTGTCAGTTAGATGAAGAAAGCGTTAATTCTGAAATCTTTTGTATTTTAAAATGAAAATGTCTGTGTTCTAAATCTAAGCCTGTAGTTTAGCTGTAGTTTTTCTAGCAAGGTAATATAAAGCATGAAGAACAGGATGCAATTCAGGTAAATCAGAAATCACTTCAGGTTTGATAATATTGAGGACTTTTACCTCCTGCAGTAGTATGTAATAGCAAGTTGGTTAATCACCAGAGGAAATGCGCAGGATCCCTATAAATTATTTAATTCGAAAGTGACCGGAAAAGATTATTAATGAGTGACACTTTCATATAATGTCCTCATGGTGAGACCACCTGTAGTTTAATGAATTAACATTTTTACCAGGATCTTTGCTTAAGTCTTATACATTTAATTTGACTGTGTCAAAAGTGCCACTTATTTATTTTTATTAATGGGATTTCTATTTTTAGATACAGGACTCAACATGAGCAATGGGACAACATAATCAAAAGTGGCTTCCATGATACATACTCTTTACGGGAAGAAGGCAGTTTTTCTCTGTCCATCCCTTTCATTCTTCAATTTTTCATCTGGTCTTGCTGGAACTGCAAGTATAAGTCATGACAGAATCAGCATCTAAAGAGCAGAAGATTATAAAGACGAATTAGGTGATGCAGGAGGCTTGGTCCTATCAAGCAGCTTTTGCTTTAACTTCAGGTAATAATTTTTATTACAAGCAGGGAAATGTGATATTTAATTCTGAACCCTGCTCTGCGCAGTTATATCTGTCTTTTAGCTACAGTTCACCCCATGGTTGTAGTGACAGCAATATTGCCCTTTTCATTTCACTAGTCTGATTTATTCCTGGTCTGTTACTTCTACTTTCAAAAGTTTTGTCCCTCTTTCAAAGAGATTATGGTACAACTGCAAAACATACAGAAACCAAGGCGTGAACGGACCTCTGGAGATCCCCTGATCCTACTGCTTTGAAAGTAAGGCTTCAGATTAGGTTGCCAGTCTCCATCAAGTCAAGGCTTGAGAGGCTCACTTGTAGTGAGGGAGATGCCACCACTTCTCTGTGCACCCTCTTCCAATGTTTAACTGTTCTCATAATGAATTTTGTTGTCATGTATACAAAGAGAATTTTCCCTGAAATAAATCGTGTCTGGAGTGTCTTGTCCTGTCACCATGCAAGCCTTTTTCCAGTTTATGGGGCACCAGATTATCAAGTACTGTAAATCAGCACAGTTCTGCTAACCCTAACCATCTGCAAAGGCGATCCCGAGCATTAGCGATATGTGCTTTCCCTACCCTGACATGACATCAGGACAAGTATCCTTGGGAGTCTCAACTTGAGAGCCCGCAATCAGGGACCAGAGGCTACTACAGGTATCAAACTGCCTGCCTCATTGACCTTCTGAACATCTCTGCAGATGGTGTATAGCAGGGGCGCTTGGCCTAGAATGTTTGGGTTAGAGCCAGCCAGCCTGAAGACTAATCCATCTTCACAGAAATTTTGGCAGGGTCAGATTGGAAGCCTGAGAAACTTTTCCAGCAGTCTGTGACCTGCTGCCTCCCTTTACTGAAGTACTGCAGCCCCTTCCTGCTACATCCAGTGTCATGACCTCTTGCACATACCTGCTCTTGTCAGTTTTGTTCATGTGACAGACCATGCTGGATTAAGCGGCAGAGAACCTGCCACTGCATGGAGCCCACAAGACCTTCCACACAGCACCTCTGTTCAAAGCCAACATATATTTCACCTGGCTCCTACTTTATTCTAACCTTCCCCTAGCTTAGGTGACTGTTTAAATACATTTCCTGCTTTGGGTTTAGGTGGTTTAGAATTTGTGGGCCTGTTTGGTTGGTGGTGGTTTTTGGTTGAGTTTGTTGGGGTTTCTGGGGGGACGCAGGGCAGGCAGTTCTTAACTGAATAGTTAAAGCTTGGGTTAGGAATAAATACCTTTTTTATTATTGTTCAAATTCCAGCCAAACAGTAAAACAACAAGAAAGGTCTTTTAGCACAGGAAAAGAAGGGTTTTTTTCCACAAGCAAAGAATACAGAGAAGTAATCAGGAGGTAAAGGACCTGCCAGAGCAATGAATGGTCACACTGTCAGCAGTGTCAGCAGTCCATCAAAGGTCATGCACAAACTGCAGAAGAAAACTGGAAATCAAGAAAAAGGCTAGAAAAACTCATTTTGGAGACTCACCCATAAGTAACACTGTCCTTCCACACCCTCCCTCCTACCCTAGACAAGTAATTACATGTGAGGTATAATAGACAGCTGGATATAGATTGCTGTTTCAATGAAGAGATGCGGCATAGATCTGATTCCCTTCGCCCAAGAGATGTGGAAAAAAATGAGTTCAACCTAGGCAATAGGAAGAGCAAACATAAAACTATCCTTAAGACTAGTTAAATTCAATTTGGATTAAACCTAGGCAGTATGACTGAACATGACTGCTACATATCAGTGCCAAGCACACCATGAAAATTAACTTTTTTAAAACGCAGCTAATACCAACAAAGAGGAAACACCACACTTGGGAAGTGATAAATTCTCATTCACCTGAAATTGTAGGTAGCAATCTCAGGTCTCTCCAGACTTTCTGGCACCAACACATCTTCTAATTTTTTTTTTTAATGTGAGTTCTCACTGTCTGTCACATCCTCCCAAAGTGGGAGATAGAACTGAGGTCACAATATCAGTTGGGGTCACTCCTTGTTCATAGGTTTCCTGGGGCTGCAGGGAAACTCTGGCCAGAGGCCAGCTAAGTAGCCTATCTTCTGATTTCTTCTACTCTTAGCTCACCCATGTGGCCATCACCCCAAAAGTCAAGGCATCTTCTTTTTTTCCTTGATTCTAGTACTTCATCATTTCACTTATTGCTATCTTGCAAATCTTTTCATAAAACCTGGTGCAAGACCTTACTGAAAATGTGAACCCATCCAAGTTTAAATGAAGATTTGCACCCAAACTGGAGAGAGTATAAACTTGAAAAAGTCTTATTTAAACTAGGAGTTTAAAAAAAGTCCTATTTAAACTAGGAGTTTAAACTAGGAATTTAAAAAAAATGTATAAAAAATAGTGTCTTCCACAACTCCTCAGCAGAAAACATTAACTAATTTAGACCACTTTTGAAGACTGCTTTTGATGCAATTGGAATCAAAGAAGTTCAAAAGATATTGCACCATCTTCAATATAAAAAAAATTTGTAAAAACTGCTTAAAAAATACAAAAAATTATAACACCATTGAATCATTTACTCAAAAACCCATTCATTAGGAAAAGAAAAGATATCTAGGAAAGTTTTTATCACTTTTCCTGCTGACCTAAACCCACAAAAATTACCTCACTCATCTTACAAAATTGGTTGTTACCAGAACTGGATCAGGTCTTTTGGCATCTACATCTGGAAGGAAAAGAGAATGACCCTACATTACAAACACAACTTAAGGCTTATACACCTACATAAAATACTGAAATTATCTCCTGTCCCAAATATTTTGATTCATTTGTCTTATTCTTGAATTATGTTGAAGACTGGCTTTATTTTCCTTTCCAAGGAAGGATAGCAGGATCCTGAGGCAGACTAAATGTCTTAATACAAAAGTAAAAGCAATATATTGTTCTATACAGAAGAATGAGTAAGATAATCCACTCGTGGTCAAGCAAGTGCCTTTCGTGGTTGTCCAGCCAATTTCCTCCATGCCATTATCTTGTTGATAATATAAGACACAAAAAAAACCCTAAACATGGAAGATCTATCTTAAACATATTTCTGAATAGTTACATTCTTGCAAATAATTACGAAGTCCCCACTACACTACTTAGACATTCAAATCCACCTAGTGTCTTTGTTGACACCTCCCACACATCCCCTGATACAGCTGTGGATAAGATGCAGGATCCATACAGTTATCGTAGGAACCTCTTCATCAGAGAAGTGCTGCAAAATCTCACTAATGATGCAAAAATGTACAATTGGAAATTATGCAGACTGATGGTGGGTTTTACACTCCTTTTGCAAAAATCATCATGCAGCATAATTCAAATTTTTTGTACTGCTCTACACACACAGGGCATCAAACAAGTACATGCCCTTATAACATACTGTCATTTATGTCAGTAACAACAAAATGTGTCCAAAGCAAGTTTATCATTTGAGAAAGCAGATTCTCTAAATTTGCTGCAATCTTCACCGTGTTCAAAAGGAACAGTGGATGCATTTTTGGGGCAGAAATTTGCTGCTTGGATGCATTAAAGGGGGCAGTGGGCACCCACGGATGGTTGGGAAAGGAGCTGTAGAGCTACAAGGAACCGCAGTGACAGCAGCAGGGCCCCCGCTGAGGCATCCCCTGCTCTGGGTGCTGCCATCAGGCTCAGGGCAGCTCAGTGCCGGCACAGCAGACACGGGATCTCCCATTCCCATAGGAGAACACGGCCAGAACACAACCTGGCCATCCTGGGCCGTGTCCATTTACAGTTTCCCCCACCGGGCCAGATCCTGACCCAGGACTAACTATGGTTAGTAACCCAGTAACCCAGATCCACTGTGGACTAACACACTGTCCCAGCCCAACTCCAGGGATGTGCCTGAAGCCCAGGGCTGCCCCAGTGTCCCCCAGCTCCTGGCTGGGGCAGTGAGTCCCCAGCTGGTTCCCCACTGCTTTGCCCCACACAATCATTCTGACTTTGACCCCCAGCAGATGGTGCAAAGGTATTTTGTGTTCAGTTTGCATAGAAGAACATGTGAGTTCAAGAGCCTCAGGCTTTCCATGAGAGATTCACCTCAACTGATTTTAAGGGCAGAAGCCATCTGCCTGAATGTGAGCACCAGGTCCCATGTGAGGGCCCTTAGGCTCTGCCACCCAGCCTCCTGCAGTGCTCCAGCAAGACACGGACTCCCCACTGCTCCTGCAGGATACCTCCAGCCTTTCCATGGAATGGGTCATCTCTGAACACCTCTGCCAAGGAAATTACCCTGAGCACTGACTGTGTATATGGTAAAAGTGAAATTCCTTTTTGGTTTCAGACACTTAAATTTAGCTGTGACAGATGTTGCCATGGGAGACAAGTGTCTGAGCCTCCCATGACTGCCAGCAGAGCTTTAATCAATACAGTCAGGGGAGGTAAAGAGTTGCCCAGAGAGACTTTGTTTACTTTTTGGTGGGCTAAATCACTACCTTGAGTGTCAGGGAACAGCAAGAGCGGGTCTGCTTTGGAAGGGGAGCTGGGATCCAAAGGTAGCAGCAGGATAGGCAGGGTGGAAGCCTTGCTGACACTGGGCACTTTTCTGGAGCATCCAGGAAAGAAGAGCAGAGCAGACACAGCAATGGAAACCAGCATTAGCCAAGAGCCCTGTGATCCCACAGGGATAACCACATGTAAGCTGGTCCTGAGCCCACGCTGCCAAAGCCCCGGGATTTAGAGGGATTTGCGCAGATCCCTGACAGTAAGCTACACTGTCTGCTCTGAGTAGGAGATTGATTCCTATGTCAAGGATGGACAGCTTGTTATGCTTTCAGGATGTCCCAGTGTAGCCCTCCTGGCCAGCTGCTGCTTCAGAAGGGTTGGGGTCTCCTGTGCGTCCTATAGCAAATCTGCCAGCTCTGAGCAAATGCATTTGATTCTCTGAGGGATTTCAAGCAGCTGTATACAGGAGTTTAGGCACCAGGCAAAACCACAGAGCATCCTACTTGCAGGCACCCAGTTGTAATCTGCACCTAAATAGCACTCCAGGTGACCTGCGCAGCTAACTGCCTGCACTCCCTCTGCCAGCAGTGCTGAGAGAGAAGCTCCAGAGGCAGTCCAGCTCATTTGAGGTGAGTTGGACAAACGCCTCTGTAGAGGTGCCTTCCACCTTTGTGTAGAAGAACCTAGATAGAATCATAGAATCATTAGGGTTGGAAAAGCCTCCTGAGACCGTTGAGCCCAGCAGTTAACCCAGCATTGCTGTCCAACCTAAAGCTAAACCATGTCTTCATGTGCCACATCTACACTTCCCCTGGCGCAAATTGAGGACATTTCCTCTTGCCCTGTCACTTGTTACCTGGGAGAAGAGACCAACTCCCACCCCACTACAACCTCCTTTCAGGCAGTTGAAGAGGGTTGTAAGGTCCCCCCCTAGACTTCTTTTATTCAGGCTAAACAATCCTGGCTCCCTCAGCCACTCCTCACAGGACTTGTGCTCCAGACCCTTCACCTGCTCCACTGCCCTTCTCTGGACATGCTCCAGTCCCTCAATGACCTTCTCATCGTGAGGGGCCCAAATTGAACACAGGATTCAAGATGCCACCACACCACTGTTGAGTGCAGGGGGACAATCACTACCCCCGTCCTGCTGGCCACACAATTCCTGATAGAAGCCAGGATGCAGTGGCCTTCTTGGCCACCTGAGCATACGCTGGCTAACGTGCATCTGCTACTGACCAGCACTTCCAGGTCCTTTTCCACTGGGCAACCTTTCAGCCACTCTGCCTCAAGCCTGTAGCATTGCATGGCATTGTTGTGATCCAGGTGCAGGACCTTGCAGTTTACCTTGTTGAAGCTCATACTATTGGTCTCAGCCCCCAGATAGCTATCTAACAACCAGCTAAAGTGGGATGAGATTTGTCCCAACATTTGTTTTCAGACGTGTGGCTGTGCCAGGGATAACTAAAGACTACAGCACATGGTCCTAGTGCAAGTTCCTAGTGTAAGGACTAACACTGAGGGCAGCTACACTGCACATACACCTACAGGGTAAAAATCTGCATCTGGGTCTTCTCAGAAGTACCCCAGCCCTGGCAAAGTTAACTCACAGCTCCTTGGCTCCTGTCTGCATCCTCTCGGGAACTACAAACCAACAGGTCTCTGTTTTGTCTGCAGCACTTGAATCACTCAAGAAGAAAAACTCTGTGTGCCGTAATACATAAAGGGCCCCACAAAAACAGAAAAGAGGAGCAATTTCCTCATTTCTTCCCCGTAATTTAGTTGAAGCAACAATCAGTCAGCAGGTGTGTATTGGTTTTGTTCAACCCACCACAAGGTGGGAGACTTGGGCTCAGTGACCCACCTTCAGCTCTACACACTATTTCTCCAGAGCCCTTTCCAAAGGCAGACAGAAGAAAGCTTAGATAAAAAGAATATATGACAACATCTAATCAGATGTGTAGAGCACTCATTTGAGAGAAATTAGCACTTCAGTTTCTGCATCAGCTATTATTTATTTCATCAAATGGCTGCCTGATATAAACCACAAACATTAATTGGCATGGAGAGTTGTGGTATCAAAGTTCTTTGTTCTTGTTCTTATACCCCAAGTAACTATGGATTCCAGTGAAAAATTAGTAGAAATTACATAATTCATTTGCCTCTTTATACATCAAACTCATCAAAAGCCTATTGAAATATTTCTTCCTGCTCTCTGCATCACACACCCCCACTAACCAGGCCTGGAAGTTTGTTAAGGTGATTAGTACAACAACACAATATCTTGGCATGAAATGATGTAATGGTGGAGGTTGTAACAAGGACAGAGACAGACTCTTTTCAGTAGTGCCAGTGCCAGAACCAGAGGCAATGGCACAAACTGAAACACAGGATGCTCCCTCTGAACATCAGGAAAAATCACTTTGCACAGTGAGAGTGACTACATCCTGGCACAGGTTGCTCAGGCAGGTCGTGGAGTCTTTATCCTCGGAGATATTCAGACGCCATCTGGACATGGTCCTGGGCAACGTGGTGACCCTTGCTTGAGCAAGGGGTTGAACAGGTGCGCTCCAGGTCCCTTCCCACCTTAGCCATTCTGTGAACCTGTGCTTATTTCATTCTCTGGGTCTGGAGAAACACCAGTTGCGTTGCGTCAGGAGGGTTATTGGAGTGCTTCCAGGCTGTGACATGAGCTGTGACCAGCAGAACTTGGGTGTCAAAGTTTGGAGACTGCTGAAAATCCCCACAGAAGAGAGAATATTGTAAAAAGAAAATAGATTACTCGGGCATATGACAAATTCTGCTTTGCCCCTGGGAAAACTACTGGAAAAGGTCACTGATTCAATTTATTTTTGACCCACTTTAAACTTTGTAAAAGGACATGATTCTGTGAGCTCATTTACACTAGGCTGAAGAGCACAGTTAATATGCCTTGGGTGCTAATCATTTCAATTAACAAAAACTAATAATTTTGACTCAAAAATGTAGGCAGACTCATATTCTTCCTCACAGCCAAATGCACAGGGTCTCTATTAATTTCTGCCAATCCATGAAGTGCAGTTAGGTTTATCTCCTCTCTTTGAGGCCAAACTCAGTATTTGGCTGCAACCTGCCCTGTTCAAAGCCTCACCTGTCACTCAGCAGGAAATCCACAATCCTGGACACAGTTTGTCCTTCCAACAAAGGGCATCCTGTTTTTCTTTGTTAGGCAGTCTTCCTTTCCTCAACAAAAGCCTTACACAATTAAAACTGTAGGGCTGTTTTAAGGTGTTTTTAAAGACAGTTTGAAGGAATGCATTAACAGCAAGGCACATACCAATGGAAGTATAGAATTGTACACAGATTCTTCCTTAAACAGGGAGAAATGGTGAAAACAAATTGCTGTGCTATGAAAGTTGACTGTGAATCAGAAGCAAATTAAAACAACCTTTTTTCTGGAAAAGCAGAAACATAATCAATGGCATAAGTGTTAGAAACAGTTAATAGCAAAACTCTAAAAGGTTTGCATCCTTATTTTTCTGTAGCTCTCTCTAGCTTGGTAGCTGGACAAAAATATTTCTAAGTTTAGACCCATGAAGATGTAAACTAAATATAGGATATAAAACAACACTTTATGAAAACAAAAATGTAAAATTTTCAGCTGTGGGTGTCTTTGGTAATATATTCACTCTTAGGTGACTCGATGTAGATCTTAGTCATTTAAATGGGAGTTGTGGAACTAGGCATTTCTGAGGTCATTTTTATCCAGCTGTGTCAGTATATGTGAAGATGTTCTGAATCTGCTCTTCATTTGCCCAAACTATTTCTTTTAATCTTCCTTCTTTTCTCTGCTTCCCAACTTGAACCTTTTTTCCCCCTGCTTTTATCTAACAAAGGCAGACATGACTTTTGAATTTCATACATCTCCCATCTGGAAATTGTCTCCTCTTGCTACCATCTTCCTAAATTTGATGAGACCAGGAACAATGATATTCTCCTCTATTAGCAGCAGAGAATACCACACAGTATTGCTCAGTGAAGAACTGAGATTTTTTGTTTCGTGTCATCTTCCAGTAGCACATGGAGTGTAAACTCACAAGTTGTAACAACAAAACAGAGGGAAACAAGCACTGCAAACAAACTCCTTGAAAAGCTGGGGAAGTTATCACACAGCTCTGCCATTACAAGCTCCACAGGAGGCAAATGGCCAGCCTAAGTATGGTCTGCACATCTTTGAAGATTTTTTCTCCCTTCTCCAGCTGCAGCAGTTAAGCACATCCTGCAGAATTTATATGTCATTACTGGGGACAGTCTGCTGGACATTATGTGGTAAGGAGAAGACACTTCATTATATGCATAAAGAACAAAACTCCCATAAAATTAATTGGGGTCATTCTGCCATTTTGGCCAAAGTCAACCTCAGGTGCAGAAAGTAACCGTAAT
Organism: Dryoscopus gambensis; assembly: GCA_013389985.1. Taxonomy (NCBI): domain Eukaryota; kingdom Metazoa; phylum Chordata; class Aves; order Passeriformes; family Malaconotidae; genus Dryoscopus; species Dryoscopus gambensis. Next base: position 92,328 of record WEIT01030464.1, on the reverse strand, counting down.
CACAGAATAAACACCAGCCAACAATACTGTTTCTGTCTCAAATCAAGAAAGTTCATTTCAAAGTTGTAGTGGTCACTCTTCTCCACCTAAAGTGTAACACTTTTTCAATGAAACTTGACTCATTGGAAGCAGAGTAAGAGCTATCCCTCTTTAGGAAAACAATATATGACTACTGTTTCCTTGTATCTGTGACTAACCCCAATCAGAATTTACTCTTTTTATAAATATTCAGGCATCATTTGACGCGGTGTTGAAGGAAGATAAATCTGAAACTATTTCTGGATGAGGAAGAATCACAAAGATCATTCAAAGGAGGCAAATGCACTTGTCTGTTAGAAATAGGAAGCGAAAGCTCTACAAGGATGGAACACTCTCAAACTATCTGAAGCACTTGATGGATCTTTTCCCACCCTCTGTGATTAATAGAATGCATAAGCTATTCAGTCTCCAAGCAGTTTGCTTGAGGAAGCTTTGATTTGAAAAATGAGACAAGTGCTTCCAATGCTGTCATTGATAGGAAATTAGGTGATAGAAGAGAGCACATTTAAGCAGCTCTTAAATATTCATAATTAGAACTGTCAAACTGCTATAAAATCCCCTCATTCTCTTGCATTTACCCAAACGTTCTGTCAGGAGTAATGAAAACAGAAAAGCTAGGGGGATGTGACAATACTAAAGTACTGCAGAAGTGATCGTAGGAGGACAGAGTGAGGGGATTTTTTTTTGGTCTAGACCACAGTACAGACATAACAATCAAGTCAGATAGCTGCACCTAAATAATTTGCTAGGTTGAGAGGTTTTGAGTTGCTTTACCATTGATGGATGGTGCCATGCCAGTTCTGCTACTTCCCCTCTGTTTGGTGCAGTAACAGAGCATTTGACTCACCAACTTTGGATTGTTTACCTAGAAATACATTCCAGGATGCTTTTCTTGTGCCTCTGAAGTTAAAAAAATCAAATTTAAAAAAACTAAAAAGAGAGATAAAATTATCAAATGAAAAATTATAATAATTATTTTTAATTATCCAATGGAAAATTATAATTATTATTTTTAATAGATAATTTATTTAAATATTACAAAAATAATATATATTTATATAGATGTTTTGATTCTAAAGCCCCATAGTGACAGAAGGGTCTCTCAAACCAGGATATCCCAAATACTAAAGTAGGTATACTCAAAAAAATGAGGGAATTAATTTGTTATGAACTTCATTAACTTCTGTTCTATAACTCTATTAATTTAGAAGCATTAAAACACAGCTCTGCTTTATTACTCAGTTTTGTGCGCAGGTGGCAAGAAACTGCAGAACTTCACCAGCAGGCATGAGATGTGCTTGAGCAGGCAGCTGCACAAGCAAAGCAGTGTTACGGAGTTCAGGTTGCCCCGGACTGCACCACACCTCTGCCATGAACCGTCCCAAAGAGCAGTATCTGCGCAGGCTGCAAACTCTCACCATTTGGTTCATCACTACAAAAACATCTCCCGTGAGCACAGCTGCTCCTACAGAAGACAATCTTTGCTTCATTTATTTTTTTTCATACAGTTTGTAAAAGTATGAATTCCTCCTGTGCTGGGAGGTCACACAAGCAAGCTGCAGCTGCAGGCACCCCGGTGCAGCCGAGGCCTTAGCCTGATGTAAAGCACGCTGCAGTGGCTTCCAGCTGCCTTCAGGTCCATTAGGCTGGACCTTAAGGAGCTGCGAGGACAGGTTACCATTTGTCACCTCAAATGTGGAACTACTGCTGGCACCATTGCTAAATTGAAACAGAGTTATAAGGTCGACTTGAAACACACCTGAGAGGTAGAGAGCAGTACAGGCAGTAATTGGTACACAGTAACGCTGTGCTCTCGTCTTGGTACAGAAAATGAAGACAAATGGCTTTTGCAGTTGACGTTTCAGGAGGATGTATGCATGAAGAATGGAATTACTTCAGAGACTTTTGGATAAATCCGCATACCTACACTAAAGAAACAAGACTAGCTTGTAAAAATTAAAGGGATTGGCATATCAGTTCTGAGAGATATCATACATTTAGGGCTAGGGGAAAATGACTGATTCACAAATCATATTGATAGGGAAATTGATTTTATAACAGGAAGGAATGAAAAATTTCAAACGTATGCAATTCTCTTGAAAGGGCTCAGTTAAGGACAGACTGTCCAGGTGGTAGATGCTGAATGCCCCAGTGTGTCCAGCACTGACATCCCCAAAAGGCAGACTGACTCACAGCTGCACATCACAGACGTGTAATGAAAGATCTGGCAGACTAAAAGAAAGTGGCCCCTACTGGGAAACCAAGATCCAGCCAAGTTGTTGGATCTTTATCCCAAAATGTATGCACCCAGGTCATGTCGGAAACTGGGCAGACAGAATGGGGATTTGCAATGAAAGCAGGATGTGCTGAATGCATAGATAATGTTCATCTACATCTGCAAACAGGTTGATTGAATGCAAAACTTGCAGACAAGTATAATATAATTTTCTGAATTTGTGATAGCTCACATCTTCAAAGTTTTTGTGCTCAATCCACCATTTCAAAAGCCTTTCTTTAGAGTCAGAGGAAGGAGGAACTACAGTTTTCCCTTCAAACTGGATTGTCTTGTGCCACTTTGCATCCTCCTTTACAACTCTAGGAAAAAACAAGCATTTTGACTTGCAAAACTGTAAAGGACTCTAAGGAGAACTGGACTTTATGGTTTGTTAGGCTGGATCATTATGATAGTCTTTCTGAAACATGCAAGGCACTATTCCCTATCCCTTTGTTCAAGTGGTGGGTGGATACTGAAACATTTCTGCTGTCACTTTTCGATTTTATGTTATGTGGCTTCATGCTGAGCCTTAATTTGCTGGTTTTTATAGCTCAAGTGTAAGGAATACAGTTGAAGAAATGTTACTAGCCCCCCCCTCCCCAAAACAAAACAAAACAAAAAACAAAACAAAATGAGCAACCAAAAACCAAACCCTGCTGTGAATATTGATTTGCATTTGTGAACAAATCCACTGGGATTACACTTCTAGTTTATCTTTGACAAGCAATCCGGTGAATTCTCTAATGAGAAGCAACAGCAAATGTGAGCAGGGAGCGTTGTGCTTTGGGCATGAGGCAGGCTCAGGTCTATTGGGGAGAAGTGAAGAGGCCTTGGCCAACCACCTTAATACTGGCCACCCTTTCTCATGTAACAGGACCTGGCTAAGGCTGTGAGGGCACCAACACAATCTGGCTTCCCCTTTTGCAAAGCCCAGGACAGTACTTGCCCTCACACATCAGCAGCACAATATTGTCCAGGCAAGTCACACTGAATTTCTGCCTCAAAGGATACAAGAGGAGAAAGTAAAAGCTATTTCACACCTTTTTTTTTCCCTGACATTCCCTTCATGGCTGGATCCAAGGACCCAATCTACAGATGTTTTAGGAATCACTTCTGGATTTCAGTGGTGTGAGCAGGAGCAGAGTGCAGCCTGGTGTTACAACAGCACATAAAGCATATGTTGTACAAGTGCTCTCCAGTGCAAGGACACACCTGGTTTTAGTGTTGTACTGAAATGTTTTACAGTGTCTTGGTCTTTAACCATGCAGAGTAAGCAGGAGAATACTGACAGCACTATAGAAATACAGCAGCAACGAAACAGAATGAAATCCTGAGCCACTGAAGACAACAGGAAATTTCTGTAAGAGCTGACCTGGATCATTGTGTGCCACCTCTTCACAGACATTTTAAAGACGTATATACTGCTTTTACATTGTCTCCCGGAGCACAGCGGTGCTGCACCTAAAAGCCCACACTTTCAAAGAGAACAAAGAGCAGAAATCTCCTCTTTCCCTCACAAGAAAAACTCATTCATTTTTAATGTGATTTTCTGCTGGTCCATCCTCTGAGCTGACTCATTCTGAGGTCAGACAAATGCCACTGGCACATGAGAAATGCAGGGTTCCACGGGCAGGGAGACGGGGGCAGAAAATATCACCACCATCTTCTTTCAGCAGCACCCAGCCCCTAAACCAGGGGAGGGGTTTCGCTCTATCATCACTACACCCTGAATGTTCCAGTGCATGAGTCTCCTGGCAGTGGATGAAATACATAAATTTGCCACAAAAACTCCAGACAGGACAGAAGATCACTTGGAGGAGCCTCTGTGAGCACAGGGCACACTGGGTAAGACCGGTCTCACTGCTGTGCACAACCCCTTCTCTAGATCATAGGTTGGATAATTGGCTGTGTCAAGAACCTCAGGTCAAGGACTGAAAGTGGGTGACACACAGGTGGGGAAGGAGGGGAACATTCAGCAAGGGCAGTCAAGTAAGTCTGTCCAGTTTACTGGCCTGCTTTTCGCCTGTAACCCTCCGGAGATGAGCAAATATTTTCAAGGAATCCTTAAGTAACCTCATGGCCAAACCCATTTATGTAGACTCATCATCATCTCAAAGCTCTGAAGTGTAGAAGAAAAATAGACTATGAATAAAAATTTTAAACAAGGGATGAAAAGAAACAGAAGAGTGTGGAGGAGAAAAAAATAGCTTTTTCAGAAGAAATAAAAAATACTCTGGATAGGGAATATATACATTGTACCTTGAATGGTCTCTACCTGTTGAGGTCCCACACAACAAAGATAGGATCATCTCACCTACCTGTGACACCTGCTAATGAGTGCTATACTTGGGTTACTCAAATTGTCACTAAGATTGCTGAAGGGAAATAAGCACTTCTAGAGCAAGCTTTGCCTTGTCTCAAAGAAGTAATCCAGAGTATCCTGGTATTTCTTGTTTCTCTCCACTGGCTCTAAAAGAAGCCTGAACAACCAGCTCTGTGTGGCTCCCTGGAGTGTAGGCACCTAAAGCTAGTTGAGGTTATTAATACAGGAACATAACCCATGCTCCTGCACCATCTCTTCTGCTTCTTGATGTTCCCAGAGACTCTTGAACTCCATGTTTCCCACCTCCCAGAGAGAGGTGCCCACCACAGAAAAAGATGTCATGCTGCCAAGCTGAAGATCAGCTGAATGTTTTGGAAGCCAGGACCTGGCACTACACAAGACGCAAGACAGGCAGGCTTAGATATCTCAGGATATCACTGACACCTACTGCCAGTTTCTAACCATAAAGCCTGGCCAAGTAGAAACCAGTGTATTCCCCCCAGAGTGAAAACTTTGAAAAATCATGTACAAATAGCAACTACGTCCACTTAAATTTGTAAAATACAACTGTCTGTGGTAAACTGTCCTTCACAGGCTGGGTTCAGGTTTTGTGTAAATCCACTGAAGTCAGGGAGAAATTGTAACAGGAACAGAGCACAAGCCCTAGTAGAATGACAATAGCAGGCACATTAAGTAGCATACCAATTCAGTTCACTAAATTGGGCACTATCCCAATTTATTTATTTATTTATTTATAGTGAAAGAGACATTTATAGAATGAAAAGTTTGGAACAAAGTTAGATTTAAACAAAACTGAATGAAATAGAAAGGTGCATTTTTAGTTGGCAGAAAGAAATAGGCTATATTTGGATTTTGGTCAGAAATGCAAGGACTGTTTTTATCGCCTCTAAATATGGTAGCAGAATTGTGAGGTCCCCGGTACTGGAAGTGATTCTGGAGGCACATCCTCTTTGGAAGAAGATTAGGGTAATTTTCCACACATTCGTGTTTATTAATAGAGGGAGGGAAGAAAGAGGCAACTGTCTCAGAATTGATGGAACCTTGTAAAAGCCTCAGAGACAGGAAAAGCTTCTCTTCAGAGCCTGTACTTTCCAGTCTACCAGGCATCTTGCATCAAAACATTGCTGCCTTCAGCCATCCACCTCTTCATCCCAAGAGCAGTTGAAAAATTACCAGGAATCCCTAATCCATTTGAGAACACACTTCTGAATCTGTTTTCAGGCAGGTGTTTGAGTAAAATGACACTGAGTTCAATTCACAACTATTATCTAGGCAACAAACAGGGATGGTCTCAGTTTCTATCCATGGTGGCCTTCCAAACATTGCTAGCAGAACCTGGATACCCTTGCTGAACAATGACATGGCTCAGCTATTTCCCTTTCTTTTTTTTTTTTTTTGAGCTGACGGCCTGACTAACTGCTGGGTTTTGGTATTTTTGGATGGATTTGGGCCAAAAGCCAAGTGATCTTGAGCTCCTCATGTTCTGCCAGCTGTTCCGTGATGCTGTCTGCCTACTTCTCACCTCCCTCCCCATTCCCACCTGCAGAGCACAGGGGTGTCAGCTCATCCCAGCAGAACAAGTTCCCTTGCTCCCTTTTACTCTGCAGAGAAAGGTCTTCATGGTTTTCAAGCTTATTGACTTCAGTGGAATAACTTCAGCTTCTACCTGCACAGCAAACAGAGTGAGGATGTGCAGTGAGCACCACTGACGGAGCTCACTAGTGAGGAGCTCTGGGGTGACGTAGCACTTCTAACACTTCTGTGCACTCTTGTGCCCTCCATAACATCTATGACCTGAAGTTTCAGCAGGATGAGCCAGGGCTGAAGAAGCAGTGAAAATGGGAACTGCCATGATCCAGAGGTGTGACTGCAGCTCATACTTGAGTCACCTTCAGCTGCCAGCTCCAGTGCTGACAGCAATATTTCTGCACAGACTGTGCATATCTGCCCAGGACCCTGGGTAAGCACTTTGCTGCAGATGTCCGCAGCATCACAACTCCCTTGTTATCTGTACCCCAGCCAGGAAATTTCAGGTGTTCTCAGGATGGAAAGGCAAGCCACAGTCCACCCCCTGAGTTGCACAACAGCAAAAGTGTGGACCAAAATGCATGGAACCTCTTGGTACTTTGGAGATCCAAGTGCAGTTGTTGACTTGCTGGACAGAAAGGATGCAAACAGACAACGCAACCCTCCTGAAAACCTCCTGTATATCTACACATGCAGCAACCTCCCTGTGAAAAAGCATCAGATTAATGCATTCATAGCATCATTCAGATGCTTTTAAACCTTGTGATCTTACTGGAAGAGGAAAGCTGAAAGCACGGTATTTATTTATAATGAAGGCATTTACAGAAGACTCTTTTATCTGTTTACTGTGTGGGACCAAATAGAGGATTCTGTGAGCATGTGCATCAGATAATGCTGAAAAATGTATCTACATTATTTTTGTTAAATATCTCACTAATGTGAAAGAAAGACTAAAGGTCATCTGTCAAATGTAGTTGTGAGGCAGGAAAAAATCCTCTCATGTTGCATATCTTGAAACCTTTCAGCTCACGATATTTTTGTTAAACAGAGAAAATGTGATCAATGAATCATTCAGAGTCCTAATAATGGAAATCAGTGCCTAATAATGGAAATCAAGAGTGCCTTTTGATGATGAGTTTAAGATGCTTTTATTAACCTGTCTCAAGATGGTTGATTGCTTTCTAATGTGATGAGATCCTCTCCAGCACCTGAATTTTAAATATTTAGAGATCTTTATTGTCAAATGTTTCTCATTATACTTCCCAATAAATACATTTTTGTGCAAATTAAGCTCAAGGTAGTTTCTTATAAAATTTCAGTATTCTATAAAGACTAATCATGTTTTACAAAGTACTTGTTAAAATAATGGTAACTAACAAGAAGACACCTGGAAATTAATGAGGAACTAGGTGGATTTCATTTTCTTTTTAGACTAAGTTTCTGAGTATGTAAATACTCTAATTTCTAATTCTAACTGCCTCCAGGCCTCCAGTTAAATTTTGGCTCACTATAACAGTGCATATGCAAGTAGAAATTAATTCATCTATGCTCAGGTCCTAAGGAGCAAAGCCATTTTCAGCCTTAATGCTTTCTGATACAAAATCTATTTTGCATCTCATTGACTATATAGATTACATTCACATTTGTTTCACAATTCTGTTACACAGTTAGAGAAGTTCAAAGTGATGTCTTACTAAATGAGAATCAGGCCACTGCACATAAATTTTCACTCCTGTTTCAGGATGCCAATTCCCATTTCATTTACACAAAAGTGAAAAATAAAGAAATCCATTTAAATCCACCGGATTGTACAAATGGGAAAATAGAGTAAGAAAATTTTAAATTAGATGAGATGAGCAGCAGTGTTCCACTTTTAAACGGCTACATATTCTGTAGAGTTAGAATATATAGTATTTTGTTCATACACACTTTTCAAAACTCTGACAGCTTAGGCCTTCTTCTTGAAAGACAGTTCCAGTACCAATTCTGAATTTATAAAAAGGAACAGAGCACAGTTTTTCATTAGGTCATGCCAGCCCCAACTATTCATGGTAGAAGAGTTTCCCGCACCCTGTTTTCATCTGGTGCTATGTTAGAAGACAATTATTAAGTCACAAATTAGGCTGCTATCTGGTTAAATTCATATGGCTTTCCTTTATTGTACAGCTATTTGACATAGTGCTCAATTGTCTCATCTGCCATCTGCTTTAGTGTCAAGATGTGCTTTTTCCCAAGTGACATTCTGTTGTCAATTGCAGCATTCTTGACATTTCAAACTGTCTTTGTTGAGAACTTTATGGTCTACTTCAGCTTTCCACAAAAAGTGTTGTTGATCACCACTATGGGACTTGCCGTTTGTGGCAGCCAAAGGGATTGTTCACCCTGCCTTTTCTGGGCAGCACCCTAGAAAATTCTGAAGCTTTGCAGTCCTTTCTCCCAGTTGTCTGCCAGTTTCACAATTCCCTGCCAGTTTCACTTCTGAGTGCAGAATTCAGATGGGTTCACTCACTGTTTGCTATTTTGCTCTTCACTTGATCTACATGTTCAATATTCCTCTATTCATCTATACAATGCAACTATGATATCAGAAAATTAATGTTGGTCCCATTCCATGATGCATTAGTCATGTCATACAGGTTGGGACTGCAAGAGTTAATATGTCATTGAGATGCTCAGCTTACTGTTTCCAATTTAATTTAATATTGACTATATTATACTCTGTATTGTATTATATTCTAGAAGGGGGAACCTCTCATTAGGCAGCAGTTGTGCACAAAATGACGTTATTCTGTCTCATGAGATGAATATGAATCAAGTGTACGATGCTGGAAAAAAGAGAAAAAAAACCCAAACCATTCTTACTCTTTGGGGTACTAAAAGGAAGGCAGGACATCCATTGGGCAGACTTGGGAGTTATGTTACTAATTTTCATTTCGGGTATCAGAGATAAGAAAGATGTAGGCACATTTGAGAGTTTTCAGGGGACAGCACAAAGAATAAAAAGTCTGGAGAACCAACCACAAACAAGGATGGCTTCGAGGCACAATTATCATCACTGCAAACTTCTGGAGGTCCTTCCCCTTCACAGTGCTGCAAGTGTGTGATTTTTGAATTCTTGATGCAATCCTTCCAGCCCACAATGTGTTCTCTTGGGAAAACTTTAAAAAATCTCAGAAAACTGTAGGGAACAGGTGGGAAAATCTGCCTTCTTGAGGTCTCATTCACAGTGCCTGTGTGAGTATGTCACGCAAGTTACAAGGATGTTACTAATTGTCTGAAGTGCATGATTATTTTCCCCTTCCACACCCTTTTCATGAGCTTAGCTTAGCTGTACTCTCTGAGGGTACCTACCTGTATCTTGCAGATACTCAGACAATTAGTAACATCTTTGTACCTAACTGTGCCCAAACTGTACCCTCAGAAACAAACAAAACAGAACAACTCTCTAGCCAGATGCTGTAAAGCTGTGGCCTTCTGATTAGTCTCGCTGAGAGGCTGTGCACAAAAGCAGGCTCAGATAGCTGGCAAAGCTGATGCAACTCACGGCAACGCCAAGTTACACCTGCCAAGGATCAGGCTGCAGACCTGTACAGTAGCAATGAGAGAATTTGGTTTGTAAAAGCTTTCTGGATCAGGTGCTGCATACCTTTCATAATGAATGTAAACAACCTCTCAAAAAATAGTTTGTACCATACAGAAAAAGGTTGCAAGAGCACTTCTGTTTCAACAAGTGGCAATTAACATATTATTTGGCCTTGCATTTGTTAGTTCTTATAAAGGGATGTACGTGGCCAGCAGTTACTCAAGGACTCTGTTGTGCTAATCTTAGCAGAGAACAATTTCATTGAGAAACCCTAAAAAGGTGCATGGGTGGACTCACACCAAGAACAAATACTCAAAGTGTCTATGTGAGGCACTTCCCACAGGTCATGTACATTGAAACAAATCACACATCCGACAATCCCTGTGCTGTTGGCACCCATACTCCTTCATGCTGATACCATGGTGAGAATGCAGGGTTTTACAATTTTGTGCTCAGTGACATACACTATTGGAGAATTTTGCTTTTGAAACTTGCAGTTAAATGCAAACCTCACTTCACACCCTTAAATCAGTAGGACTTTTCATGTGCCTGAGTACCTTCCTGAATCAGGCTGCAAACAAGAGGAGTTTCTTTACCTAGTTTAGCTAACGATGAAGCTGAGAGATGAAGCAAGGTAGCAGTCAGAATATTTTGATTAGTCTGAACAGCTCTCATCTAGCATTAGCTCTCATTATCTTGGCAAACCCCATTCACTGCCCACATGTGGGGTACCTAGCTAAATTTTGCTCTTCTCTAACACAAGTGGTAATGTATTAGTGTGCTTTTAGTGCTGCTACAGCAAAAGTTTGCTACACATTTAATGTCAAAATGTGTTTTCTGGACCCTGAAAGCTCTATCAACCCCTCCGTTTTCATACAGAAGCATAATGTGATAGAAACTTTTCCTTGAAAATTGCTGTCATGCTAGCACTCTGAAAGACAGCAAAACTAAGGAGTATTTCAAGTCACTTCGGGGGCTTGTACATCTGGGCTTTTTGCAAAGAGCAAGTTTGCAACAATCTGCTAAATTTTCCAAAATTATAATGAAACCAACACAGAAGCATAGCCTGTGTCCTGTTTGATCACGTCTCAGCTAATCTGCATATAAAAAAATTGGTGGGTTTCTAAAAGGAAGGGATCAAAGCTCCAGTTCATAAAGTTCTTAAATTCATGCTTAATTAATATGGTCTGCTTGGGAAAACACAAGAGGCTAGCTTGCAAAACAAAGTAGCTAGCTGAAGGGAGGCAGGAAAACAGGTTTGCGAGGACATATTCTTTTTATATGTATGTAATTTTAAACTAGTGTAATTTACACAGAAAATGTAAACTTAAATGTAAAAGCATAAAAGCAAGATCCATTGTTTTCCCCCTGAGGACAGCAATCAATAGTGCAGCCAAAGAGCATTTTCCCCATATGTAAAACAAAGATTTCATGCCACCTGGAAAACCACTGCTAAATCCATTGAGATGATGATCACAAATATTTGAATTTCCAATCCAAACCCACCCTTTTTGTCTGACAAGATGTTTGATAGTATCCATCTACTTTTCTTTTTGTTCAAATTGTTTGAGTTTAGAGGGTTTATTTAAAAGACAGACTTAGAGTCAGATGCTTCCATCATAATAATCCATAGCCTGAACATGATCTGTGAATATTCTCCATCCAGTCCTAAATCACCTACTGGGTTGTTTTTTTCTTTCTCTAATCAGCAAAAACATAATGAGAATATGCTTTATCTAGAGCTGTTTTGCACAGCTTGAGTAAATTGGAGTGAAGGAAGAGCTGTGATCATTCAAATAATTTATTTAAAGAGATGTTGCTCACCTCCTTCTTCCCTACTGATCTTCTAAGAGGTATTTATGAAGTATTTTTCCATTTAGCTTTCCTCTTCTTTCATCTACTCTTTCTGATTGTAGATATCTGTATTTTCATTGGTGTAGGATACAAAACCCAGGAAAGGCCTTACCAAGTGAGTGAAAAGCAATTGCTTTCCAATATAAAACACTGCCCACAGCAGATGTACAGCTGGGATTTTCCATGATCCTCTAATTGACCAGTAACATCAATAAGAGTTGAGTCACAAGCTTAATTCACAACTCAACTGTTTCTCAAACTTACCATCAGCTCACTCAAACTTACCAATACCTGTTTCTCACACTTACCACACCATTCACACTTATCACGCCTTATATCAGTGCATTATAGGAAAGTTCAGCCTGGCTTACTCACACAACTTGGTACATTTGCCAGGTCCCAAGAAGTGCTCTGTAGACCTGCACCAGAAACTCATGCTCTGACACAACTGAACACTGCAAGTGGCTACTCTGCCCACCAGCAAACCAGTCCAGAGACAGGCTGCAGGCTGCTGCAAGATTTCCTCACAGATCATGGGAATTCAAGCTTGGTGCATCACAGAAGTAACTAGAAACACTAATGGGCATGATCAGAGTAGAGCACAGGCTATGAAGAGCAGCTTCAAATACAGGGGCAAGCAAGTAAATACAGTAGGATTAACAGGCTTTGTAGATTGAATTGAAGATGTCCCTGCTCATTGCAGGTAGGTAGGACTTGGTGACCTCTAAAGGTCTCTTCCAATCTAAACTATCCCATGATCCTTTATGCTCTAATGCAGTGAAGAAGAAAGAACAACAAAAGGGAATGAAAGTGACGAGAGGAAAACAAAGATCCAGGTGATCGATTTTGTGGAGAACCTCTGAGGCACTCCAGATAGCATATTCTGGATGGAACAAAGCAAGTATTTGGAAGCCCAGAGAGGAGGAAGGTGTAGCATCATCTTCAAGAGAAAAGGGAGGTGTCCTTTGTCGAAGCCAGGGATATTTGAGCAGCTAGAGAATGTATGTGCTTGGCCCTGTAAATGCTATAGAGAAAGGGGAAGCAAGGAGAAAAATGCAGTCCAGCAAACACTTGTATTTCCATACAGTGCCTCACACTGACATGTAGTCCCACACAGAAGCAAAGACTGAACATGAGTTGCATGAGAAATCTGCAGGTTTTAAACCAACAGTTAACAGTGTCATGGATTAAGTAGTTTGTGCACCCTTGACTAAAGAAGCAAACCTTCTATTTTGTCCCTTTCATTTACTGTGTGAATATATTTATTTATTTTCATTTTATTGCTCCTAACTACTGCTATACACAAAATTGCCCTGCCCTGCTTTAAAATTTCCTCAGTAACTCATAAAAATTACAGATTGAGTAGTTCCCACGGTACCTGTAGGATTCTGGAAACTGAGCATCTATCCTATTTTGTCCCTTTTCATGTAATGCAGTTGCTGAGGAACAGAGGCATATTGCAGAAAACAAAAAGAATAAAGATGCACTGTGCAGAACAGCGGATTTGGGTTTGTGGCAGCATCAGGGAGGCTCTGAGCAGCTCAGAGAGTCTCATCCCCTTCAAGGACTCAGGAGTTCTGACTGCAGATTAGGACAGGGATTTCCTGCCCCAGCTCTGAGGGCTCTGATTCAGCAGCAGCAGCAGCATCAGGGAGGTTACCTTGTGATGGCCAACATCATTCCTGCTTCCAGTTATTCCCACCCCACCCATGTGAGATGTTCCCAAACCTTTTGCAGGAATGACTGAGCACTCTATGTAGCAACTTGTTTAGTTTTTAGTATATTATAATAAGGTAACAGCAAATTGCTGCCATTTTCACTTAACACAGCAAGCTGTGAGCTCTGGTTGCTGCAGGAAGAGGTATGGGAGATCTCTGCAGCTACATGAGCAGTTAAGCCACCTTTACAAGACAGACTTCTTCAAGAAGAGGTTTGGTAGGCTGTATAGGCACAAACCATGATTGCTTCTCCAAGGGAAACCATCCCTGATTGTGAGTCAAGCTGTGGCTAATTCCCTCAGGAAAAAAACTGTTTGAGAGATTGCTGTTCCCTCTCAAATGCCTAGCCACGAATTCACACTCCCACCCCACCCTAGAAGCTATGCTGATTCAGCTACCCTGTGAGCATGGCCTAAAATGTGTGAATTGACTATGTTAATCTCTAGGACTTCTTTTTCAGCATAAGAACTATTTTAACCAAATCTGTCGTCACTTGGTAATGATGTAGAGCCACAGCCCTAGGCTGTATGACATTCAAAACGAGTAACATTTGTTTAACAGAATTTCTCCTAATTTACTCTAAGCCACAATATACATCCTAGGTAGAAGCTCACAGAAGTTTACAGATGATTCTTGTCTTACAAAAGTCACCTGTGGTTACATGTGGTTGAAATCCTCCTTAATATCTTTTATTGAACTTTTAAAGTGCCCTATTTATGTGTACAAAAAGATCTAAACCAAGACTTCTTTCCCATTTCATTAATAACTATCAACTGGAAATATATTAGCAAGACCTTGAGGTCTTTAATGTAGCTTTAAGAACAAAATGGTCTAAAAACACACTGAGGACAAAATTCTATCCTGACAGATCAGCCTTGCTGATGAATGGAAACATGGAGGACAAAAGGTTACAAACTGTATTTGGAAAGCCTTTTTCTTGCTGTCAAGTAGTGCTGAGGCTTTGAAGACACCTTTGGCAAGCAGGACTTCAGCATGAATCTCCATGTCATCCAGCAAGGGTTGGAAGAAGATTCAGGCAGTCGATGAAATAAATACAGGCAGGACTGCAAGACCTTTAAAAGCCTTTATTAAAAGTGATCAGGTTGGGTTGGGTGCCTGGCAGGCTGCGCACACCGCCGCTGCTCCCACCTTCAACGTGGGGGAGGAGGAATTCGGCTTTGCCACTCAAAGTGATAAGGCCGGGCCTCCTCACCTCACAGGGGAGTGGCCAGGAAGGCAATTTCAAGTCTTCATCAGAGGGGGGGTGTTCTCAGTCAACCCTTACAGTGTTTGTGGTGGTCAAAAAGGAAACCCAAAAGCTGGCCAGGTGGTAGTTCTCCTTCCAACTGATCGTGTAATTGGGTTGATTTTTCTTAAAAAGTTTGTTGGCTCGTCTTTAACTTGTTTTTTTCTAGGGGTTTGTTGCTTCTCCCAAGAGTCCTTTAGGCTTTCGTTTGCATATTAGGTTTTCTGTTTTTCTCTTCTCTCTGGTATCTTCAGACAGGCCTGGGGGGTGGGGGGGTAGATGGGCAACGGGGGAAAGGTAGGGATACCATACATTCCTTAAATTTACATATTCTGATGAGGAGTAGCTTACCGTGAGTTGGAGGTTTTTTTACAACAGAGTAATTAGCAGTAACTGTTAATAAAGGACGAAATATAACATTCAGGTAATGAATAATAAACTACAATGAAGTATAAAATGAATGGACAATTGTTAAATTGATAATCTGGTCTCTTATTTATAACAGTTGAGGTGTGTGAAATGGTTGTGGTATGTGTATGAAATGATGCTTGGATCTATGCCTAGTCTCAGGTTCAAATTTCCCCAAAAGGTCCCTGAAGAATCATGGTCCTGAGTGCACTGCATTGTCTTGCTTTAAGATCAAGTCTCACATTTTTTCCTTTACCAAAATAAATATTTGTATCTCTTGCAATATGTGAATGATGTTATCTGCATAGGTTTAATCACATGCATGGAGCATCTGTACATGCACGTAAAAGGATGAGATTTTCTATTGAAAACATGTCCCAAGAAGGCCACTGCTGGGAAATGCATTATTTCGGACTCACAAAAGCAAGAGAATACAGGAACTGGCATGGTCATTGTCAGCAGACATGCATTTACCCTTCTCTCAGATTCATGGGTACTGAACCTCTTGCTCCATTTTACTTGCCTTGCGTCCTTCTGTCAACAAAAATCGGTAGTGACTATGGCACATCTTTTGTGTCATGGATGAAGACTTACATGTTTCATCTCGCTTCCAATGTTGGAGATAACTCCAACCATGAACCCAACCCAAGAACAGAGGAACTTGTTTAGTTCTCTTGTTTACAAGTGCACACTTAATCAAGGACAAATCTCTGAGCATGACAGATTTTTCTAAAAGAAGGAAATGTGTTCATTGGCTTTTTTTAACTTGTAGAAGTAATCTTATGCCAAAAAGTAGGTCTACTCTAGACAGATGATAAGAAGGACTGACCCTGGAAAAGGAATGTGTTACTATGTTGCCATTCTTTCCATCACTGCCTGATAAAGTTCTCATTCTGTTCTTTAAATTATCCTAAAAAACACCCAACAAAATCAAGCCACACCATTGCTGGTATTTCTAATATTAAGACTGTTCTACAAGAAAAGTTTCTCAAACAAAAATCAGGTCACAGTTAAGCTCATAAAAAAGCAAACCACATCACAATCTGTTCTCAGTCTGATTCCCTAATGCATAGCAAGATAAGCATCAAGCACTTGGGAAGGCCTCAAATTAGCTTAGCTTTGTTTTGTTTACCCAAAATCAGTTCAGTGAAACCACACAGTCACAACCAGTCAAATGATGAAAATAGGTTCTGGTCTACCCATCACTTTCCATAGCACCTGCAGTCATCCAAATCTCCCTGCTATTTCACCAGCTATCTGTGTTCTGGCTTCTGCACCAAAAATCAGGCTCTGCTTAGTTATCTACTTGTAACTGCATTCCAAACTACCTAGTCTTAGGTTTCGGAACTAGAGCTACAGCCTCCGGAGTTTCATCTGCACGTTTTTTTCATAAATACAGCATTCTGCTATAATCACATTAAATCTTTGGACAGGAAATTTAATTCTGCTCATTTACAAACCAACCAGAAATGTTTTTAAATGTGTGAGCACAGATAATAACATCACCATCAACACAACTTGCTTAGAATTAAGCATGTCCCCTATGAGGTTCCTAGTAAGGCCTTACAGTGGTGAAACCATGAAGAAGAATGCCCCATTATCTGTAATGAGTAATTTAATTCTTGTAATCAGAAAAGCTTTGACTACTAGATGTATTTTTATTATACTGCTGAAGTCAACTCTCACATTTTATAAAAGATGGTGCCTTAGATCTTTGTAATTTTTTTTATTCCTTACAGAGAGTTTTTTCACATATGGACTAGTGACTAGGAAAGAGTCTTTGTTTAGCCAAATTTGTATTTGTTATTTGGATTGAAAAAGCACTTATATGTCCCAGGAAATAGAATACATGCTGAAATACATGAAATGTATCTTACAGGGGTAAAAAAAAATGTATCAGGGAGCAGAATTGGGTCCATAAATTGTTGTACTTAATATAGCTTCAGTGAGCAAACAACTTCTCCCTTATACAAAAAAATCCTACAGCCCAGATTTTTACTTCAGAATGTACTGAACAAAGTCAGTGGAAGGGAATGATTCTGAGATAGTGGGGATATTTTAAGGGCACTTTCTACTATTTTCCAAAATTATCAGCACTTTGAGTTTACCTGATAAAAGTGTTCTTCATAATAATCCTCACAGCAGGCTTGTGAATTGATTGAATCATCTTGTAACTACATCTACTGCCATCCAGAGGTAATTGGCAAAAGTTTGAAGAGTTAATCTAAGTTAATGGTATCACTAACAGTGAGACATGAATCCTGTACATTAGAGCAGCTCCTATCAAACACAAACATCAAGTCATAGCCCAGCTGAACAAAAACTACAAAAATAAAAGTTAAGTAGGATAATTCTTTATTCTTTCTCACAAGAAAAACAAACCTGACAGTATATATTACATTGATGTTGTAGTTCTTTTGGAGCATCACGTATATACTGCATTATGCTTTCAAATAATCTTTTGGACAAGTGTTTCTGCAAATTATACTCTGCCATCTTATGTTTCTCATGCAGCTAAATTTTTCATGTGGTTAAAAAAAAATACCCAAAACTCTACAGTCTTCTTTACCCCAAAGAAAAATTGCACTTTGCAAGAGCATCCAAACTCTGTCTGGTCACCTCACAGTAAAGAAAGCAAGCAAACAGTACAGCATTAAGCATTAAGCATATATACACACATTCTATGACATGTATTGCTATTGTATTCAATATATTTGTATATTTAATATACAATATATTGTACATGTATTCATACTGCAGAGATAAAATACCTCAGGGAAAGGGAGAGCAATGATAAAATTGTTTAATTATCTATGGATTGTAAGTGCCCACAGTCAGCTGTTGTCAAGCCCTATAGCTGAGCACAGCCCACAGGCAGTTTGTGAAATGTGATATTTGATATGCCAAAAGGAACACAGGAACCCCAGAACAGAGATGATCAAAATGAGTAAACACTTCTAAAAATTCATTATTTTAAAAACTGCTGGGAAAATCTTTTTTTAAAGCTGAATTAAACATGAGGTAATAAAAACATTCATTTCCTAAAAGCTGTTTCCGTAACTCAACATTGGTATTGCCCTTTCATCTTTTGGAAAGCCCAGACTTGCAGAAGTACACACACACACCTATTTCCGTAACAGAAGCCATGTACCTGGTTGTAATCCTCAGCTCTAAACTGGGAGTACAAGATCAAAGCATGGCTATGATTACTACGGTAAGCTCAGAAGCCCCTCCTCAGAATGGGACAGTTTCCCAAAATATCCATGACTATTTACAAATCTTTGTTTACAAATCTATTCCAATATTCTTCCAACTACCACCTTCCCAGCCACACTGTGAATTCGCAAACTGCAAACGCCACAGGCAGGGTCACACTCCAAGGTGCAGATTCCTGGAATACATGAAAAGGTTGGAATTCAGATCAACATAGCAAATCAAAACAGCAGTTTCCAGAAAGTAACTGTTACCTTCTGAGATTCCTCTACAGGTTTTCAGCTAAAAGAGGAAGATCAATTCCTGGCACGCACTCCTTCTGCTATTCCAGTGGTAATCATTAACAGTTCAAGCAACTTCCAAAGTGCAATGGATATTACCAATTATTTCCTCTCAGCCCAAGGCATCTTCCTGAAGCACACTGGACTTTGTACAAATACAGACCAAAAGAACTCCAAGAGTTAGCTGTATAAGGATAGAACAGGAGGGTACATGGATCAGTATAAAGGCATTGACCAGACTGCCAAAACAGTGGACCTTGCAGTTCGAAAGTTTAAATTTATGCCTAAATCTAGATAGTGCCTATGCACCTCTCCAAACAACTGTCTTTAAAATTAATTTTATCTGCAATTCCAGGTGAAAGTATGAGCTGTCCAAGACAGGGTACAAAATATTATCTGATGCCATCTTGTGGTAAACAAGAAAACAGCCCATGCCAACCAGCTTGGATTTAAATACCTAGGGACTCTGTTGCTCCATAGTATACAAATCATTCCGAAAACAGCTGACTTGGGGGGAAAAAAAATCATAGTTAGATTGTGGGTAAATTGTGTTATGTTAGCCATTAGAATTTGAGAATCAGCTATTTGTCCTCGTGTTACAGACATGGCATTTTGTTTTCAACAATACTGCTGTGGCATTACACTCAGAATCATTTCCATCACTCCAAAACTAATGTAAAGACAAAGATGGGATAGTAATTTAGAAGAGAATTGTACCTTGTATAAAAACACCCATCATTTTCCTCAACTACAGCTAAGTGCTGTCATAAGCTTGTTTTTAGGGCATGAGGGATCAGCTCAAAATGTCATGGCCACACAAGCCAAATCACTGTACAGCTATAAAAGGATTCTTCTGTAGCCCATTTGTTTAAAAATAGCATGGAGGTATCTTTGACCCAGCTGACCTTTAGGTGCATGCCATATCACCCTGATCACCTCACTTATAATTATGTCTGTTGAGACACCTGCCAGATGATACTGCTTCCCAAACGCTGCTCCTGCCTTCCCTTCTCTGCAGGGAGATTTACCCACAGCACCTGTTTCAGTCTCTGTGGCGCTGCAATACAGCACTTCAATTTTGGTCATGTGAGGAGCACTTAGAGGGACTGTTCCTCAGCAAGGAGAATCAGACAGCATCATATGCTTTAAAAAAATTATCCAAAACAAGCAAACAAACAAACAAATACCCCATGGGAAAAGTCAGTTCCTGTATCTCAGTCTCAGTGTTTGGATGCCATGGCACATCCCTAGTGCAGGCAAAGGCAAGGGAAGCCGCAGGGCCCTGTTGACTCTGCGGTGGTCCCACCCCTCTTCTTTTGGCATTGGCCTCCCATCATGTGCTGACTCTTCCCACATATTTTCTACCTCGGCACCACTCATGGTGGCAGCGATTTGGGGCAGATTTGGGGCCACCCTGAACCCCAGACAACCCCAGCCTGGGAGCCACTGCGGATTTAATCAGTATCATTGGTGATCATCAGTATCACTGGCGAAGGCTCCAGAAGGTTAAGTCCCATGAGGAGCGGCCAAGGGAGCCGGGGTTGTTTAGCCTGGAGAAGAAGAGGCTCAGGGGGTGATCTTATCCTTCTCTACAACTACATGAAAGGAGGTTGTAGCCACGTAGGGTTCGGCCTCTTCTCCCACACAACCAGTGACAGGACAAGAGGACATAATCTTAAACTGCACCACGGGAGGTTCAGGTTGAATATTAGAAAGAATTTCTTCACCAAAAAGGAGATTAAACATTGGAATGGGCTGCCCAGGGAGGTGGTGGAGTCACTGTCCCTAAAGGAAAGACTGGACATGGCACTCAGTGCCCGGGTCTAGTTGACATGGTGATGTTTGGTCACAGCTTGGACTTCATGTCCTCAGAGGGCTTTTCCAGCCTAATTGATTCTGTGATTCTGTGACTGGAAGCACCTGCCCATAAGCCACGGGCGCAGGGGCCCCTGGCAGAGGAGCTGAGGCGCGGTG
>WEIT01030464.1:5874-70734 GCA_013389985.1 Dryoscopus gambensis | reverse complement strand
GGGGCAGGAGAAAGAAGGCGTGAGGGACAGTGTGCAGCACGGGCTGGGGATGCCCACCGAGGCGTGGGAAGGGACTGTTGCTGCCAGCCTCCTGCCCCGTGCTCTATTCACACCCGTGTTTGTCAATAAATGCGTTCTGGCTTTTCTAAAATACCCTGCGTTTGGCTCTTAGCTGGTAGACAAGGAGGGCTGTGTTCTCCATCCAGGGGAAATTGGTGTCCTGTGAAGGGGGTCGGGAGCTCCGGTTCCCCCCAGACTAGGGGTTTCACAGTGACTTGTTTCACACGTAATGTTGCTTCACAGTTGGCCTGCAGCATTTCCGCCAGGACAAACACGAGCAAAGCTGTCCCATTTGCAGGTAGCTGGGACTGGGGGTGGACCGCAGACGTGACCTGGAGTTTTGATGGAGTAACAGCCACAGATCCAGTTAAAGGATGTGGGTGCTGCACTCTGCCTTGGGCAAGTGGCCTGACGGTGGAGCTCATGCTCCGTAAGTCAACTTCTGCCGCTCAGCTCTCTGGTATTCAGGTTCAGTTACAAAAAGAACATGGAAACTTACTGTATGATTTATTCCAGTGCCTAAGAAATGGTACAGATTTTCTAAAGCATTTTGTTGATTAAAAAAGAAAGTCGAAGCTGGTGACCCGCCATTGAATTCAGCAGAACAGTGTTTGTATTGTACAGGTTAAAACAGAAATTTCTCCCTGTCATAATAGTAATCCATCATTTTACAGAAATAATCTGACAGTGTTTACGAAGCAGTTTGAGAGAGCAGATAGTAGAAATTCTCTCAGACTTCTGCCCATTACTCTTTTGAACTTTGTAGTGTCATATATACACTTGAAATAGAAAAAAAAAAATCTGTATCCATATGTGGCTTAGCTGCAGGAAGGATGCTGTTCCCTGGTAAGAAAGTTAGTAAAACAAGTTTCAGCAATCTCAATTAAATTAGGTTTTCAAACTTTGATGGTTTTGAGTGGTTAATGATACTGTAATGCCTCACTGCAAGTGAGTTTTTGAAAAAGCTAGGTGACTTTAGCAGTTCTCTTGTCTCGTTCTGTAGCACATCAGTTAGGGTGGCAGCTTCAGTAAAAAGCATCAGAAAGCAAAAGCGGTCTGTAGGGGAGCCACTGAGGGCAGAAGGGATGTATATACACCTTGGAGCTTAGATGGCATTGATGGACTGACTAGTGCCCAGCCTATGGGCCTTACATAAGGTCTGTTCACCTCTCTGATGCTTCTTGCCCGTGTGCTGAGCAGTCTGCAGCACTGCAGGCTGCTTTGGACTTGTCAGTGGCAGGAATGGTCTTGCGGACACAACCCTCTGTTGTCAACCCTTCAGTGTAAGTATCAAGGCAAAGCAGGGGCAGCAAACACTTGGACAGGTGGAAAAGGTTGTTACAGAGAGACATTCCAGACCTCTGATCTTCCAGGCATTTCCATAGGGCACATCTTGTACGTGCTCAGCCAGAGAGAAGGGTTCTTTTCCCATATGTATAGACACCTGATAAGAATTCTGTGCTGCTTACAAGGCTATTGGTCAACTTTCTCCTCCAAAATATGATGGAAGTTTGTTCATTTCCAGCAGCAATGCGGTCACCTGAGCAGACGTGCAGGTGCTCTTGCAGTGTTGCCATTTTCTGGCTCTCACAAATGGATAAAGGTTTTGCAGCTTCATGGGAGGGCCTGAGCAGGCCATTAACCTGCTTTTCTAAGCTCAGCACCTTGCAAAATCCTGAATTTTAGGCTCATCTGATCTGCTTATAGCATCATTGAATGGTGTGGGTTGGAAAAGCGAAATAATTATATCTGTTACAATGATGCTTTTTTTGTCAGAATCCAATGTTTCCTTTGCTTAATACTGGTATACTACTCTGCTGACAGCTAAGCACCATAGCTTACAGCATCATAAAAATTTGGTCATAAAATTTTGATCCATCCTGCACTGTAATTTACCATAATTTCACAGAATCACATAATTGTTATGGTTGGAAGGGACCTCTGGAAATCATCTCATTCAAGCCCCTTGCCAAGACGGGGTTGCCTAGAGCAGGTGACACAGGAAGGTGTCCAGGTGGGTTTTGAATGTCTCCAGAGAGGGAGACTCTACAACCTCCCTGGACAGCCTGTTCCAGTACTCAGCCACCCCCAATCTGAAGAAATTCTTCCTCACGTTGAGGCGAAACTTCTTGTGTTTTAGTTTATGGCCATTCCTCCTCCTCCTGTAGCTGGGCGCCACTAAAAAGAATCAGAAAAGTATTTCACATAATTTTAAACTGCCCCATGCTCAGGACCGTGGCTTTTTTATTATTATTTTCACTCTGCAATTTCATTACTTTCAATATTTTTCTATGACAAATACTTTGACACGCACTCAGTCCTAATTAGATTTTAGTCGCTCCTATTGGCATTCTGTGATGTATATTTTAGCAACTAGGTTTTGCTTGCCTTCGAACAGGCTTGAGTGGGGTTATGACAGCGCTAGGACCGTGGGCTGTGGGTGCCGAAGGCGGACACTTCTCGCACACTCATGCGAGTCCGTGTTTGGGTCACCCGTGTGCCGGGAGCGGGCCGGGCAGCGGCGCTCTCCCGGGAGGAGGCGCTGCCGCCCTCCCGGNTGGAAAGCGGAAAGCGGCAAGCGGCGGCCGCTCCACCCCAGCGGAGCGCCCCCGTGCCCGCTCCCTCCGCTCACCGCTGGGCTCAGCTGCAGGCCCTTGGAACGGGTGCTTACGGGAGATTTTTAGGACGCAGTCGTTCGTCTGCTTTAGTTTTCCCCATTTAACCATACCTTTCTTTTTATTATTTTTAACATTTTAACTAGTTGTCGGTGCCCGAGCCATGGCCACACTTACTCCCAAGGTAAGACTTAATTTGTGTCTCCAAAACAATTCTGTAGGAGACCATGGCCCTGCAGAGGACCATATGTATTTGTATAACCTGGGCAGAGGGTGCAGGTAACAGGTGGGAAGGAACAAGCTAAAGGAGAAGGTAAACAGCCTGTTACTTTTGTACAGTGGTAGTGGTTATTGTTGGTGAGAGTCACTGTTCCCACATAAACCACAGTTACTGCCTCCTGTCCCCTCCCTCCCCATACCGTGAGGCAAGCTGATTTGAACTTTGCTCTGGCTGTCATCACCTGAACCATCTCAACTTTAGACCTGCTTTTGGATACACACCTTTTACGTTTGAAAAGAAACAGGAAGCAGTATGGATTAAAAGTAGCTTTTCACAAAGGTCTGTATTGGCCTGGAGAATAAAATCTCCATAGGCTTTTAATACAGTCGGTTCCAAGAACACAGCTCACTTAGGCCAGGATTGTGGACTATGAGCAGGGGAGATGCACTGAGTAACCCCAGGCACTCAGGGAGGTGTCTCTCTTTGCACGGACTGTAGGGAGGCTAGGAGATTAACTATATGTCAGGCTCCAGATAGTTGGTCAGTCTCCAGATCCACTGAAAATTAGTGGTTTGGGCCATAATTTCAGTAATATGTAACTCTTAAGTGTGGTTTCGTATGCTTAAAACACTTCTTAAAGAATTGGCATTGTCATATGGAAAAGCTATTTATGTGTTCAGATAGTTGTTTTGCCCAAGACAATCATACAGCAAGACAATAGTGCAGCTGAGAAATAGCATCTCATTCTTTTGCTTGTCTACTTGATGGCCTGCTCAGTCAATTCAAACTAAACTCTTGCTAAACAGAAGCCTGAGTTAAGAACCCTCTCTGAAAGTTTTAGGCAGCAATAGAGTCTATAGTGTAGCAAGATGATATCAGTTCAGTAAATTTCTAAACAGTGGGAATTGATTGAACAGTGACTATAGCTGGAAAAAAAAGTTATTTGTGTTTCTTGGCAGTGTTCAAGGAAATAGTGCAATTTTGTGTAATATTTTTGAATTTGAATCAGTAAAATTCGCCCTGAAAGTTAAGTTTGGTTCAAGAATGTAACAGCAGGGTGTCTATTCTACTGTCAGAAAGCAAGAGAGTAAATGGTTTGGACATGTCCTTAGCCTGTCAAATTAATGACTGAAAGTACAGCAGACTCCAGCTCCAGGAGAGGTCAAACATGTACAGCCTGGCAAGAGGTGGCAATGAAAGAGCTGATAGCAGCTGGCCTGTGCTTGAATAGAAAGTACATAAAGGATTTTAATACATCTATCTGTTACTGTTGTGGGTCAGTGCTTCAGGGCACCCCAGAGTGTTTGTAAGACTCATTATCATGGCTTCACTCATTGGATCAGAATCCAAATTGCATATTTTCAATTAATATAGCAGACGTAAGGCATGACTTCAGCAGGAAGAGCAGAATGCTTCACCTAATCTTTTCTTGGAGAACAATGGGCAATTTCAGTTGATGTGGTTTGCTTCACTCTGTGGTAAAATCAGGATATACCAGAAACTGAGTTTTGTGATAATTCATGCAAAAATGACATGGCAGAGAGAGGTTGTGGCTGAAATACTGTCCTTACAAATGTATTTTCTTCTAAGTAAAGTTAATAGTAACACAATGAGTCGTATTTAGCAGTGTATGCAGTAATTTTCTAGCAATTAATTCAGTTTCACCTGCAAGTTCAGGACTAGGCAGAAGTAAAAAGAAGTGTAAACGCCTGTTAGTATTGCTCCCGTGCATACAAAAGGTGTTCTTTATTCAGCTGCATGAGGATGTCTCATGAATTTGTCTTAAATGTTGTTCTGAAGGTTATCAGGTCACCCTTACACATTTCTAGCACCTCTCAGCTTGCATGTAGCAGCTGCATGTATCCTCTCCACACACTCAGTTCTACTTACTGTGTGCCGTTCTGGTCTTTGCAGACTGCAGACAAACTCTCATGGAACCTTCCTGCTAATTTATTCAGTTTTTATAAGCAATACGTAATTCTTGCAAGAACTCGAAAAAACTTACTTGTTTCGTTGAATTGTATGAGTCAGATCAAGTACTTGGATCGTTTCATCTCATAAACAACAAAGGATGAAATGGGTATCTGTTATCCAGACAAGCTGAGATAACCTGTGCAAATATATTAGTGATTCTAAAAGCAGGGGAATCTGTCTCTTGAGTTGAGAAACAGATTTAAATCACTTTTTGTTCCCTAATTCTACTGTTTTATTTCCATTCCAGCCCATGAACGGCCCACCGTGGGGAATACAGATTATGCATTTGAGGTAGATTTAATAATAAAGCATATTTCATTTCAAAGTCATATAAACAATACTTCTTGACAAATATGGCATTTAAAAATATTTATATTATTAAATATTTATATTTCACTTTGAATGAGTAGGGCCAGATGCCATTTTTGTCAAGAAAAAAATGTTCCGTTTGTTTTTTTTTTTGTAGATGGCCATTTCGAACATCCGGTATGGAGAAGGAGTTACAAAAGAGATTGGCATGGTAAGCTGCTGTGGTGTAAGTCCATCACAGGTAAAAAGTTATTTTCTAAAGGGCTGCCAATGCTATCAATCCACTTAATAAAGGAAAGCTTATATATGGTGTGTCTGAATCTCATACTGTTGGTTAAAGAGCTGAAACATGGTGCATCATGCTGCTGTGGTATGAGTACCTGAAATGCAGCTCAGGGGGTAACTGGGTCACTGATAATTTGCTAGAGTCATGCAACAATATTTTTCTCTGACAGGGAATTTAATTCAGAAAGTTTTCAATCCTGGTGACTCACAGGATTTTCTCAAGGTCACTTTCGTCTTTCTAGTGATCATTAAAATAAATCTGGAACTTTCTATTAAATTATCTAGATATTCATTCAGCTCTCAGTTTCCCCTGTGTAAGTGTAGACTTTTTGTTTCAGCAGTGTGAGATGGTTCACCTGAGTACATTGCTCCAGTATACTTTTATCACTGGGTTATTTCATTTATCATTTTTCCTCCTTTCTTGGCATTTCTAGCATTAATAGATCTCTTTTTTATTTGCAAATTTGTAAAGTAAGATTATAGTCACACAATAAATGAAATTAGACAGAACCTGTCTTTAAACAGCACTAGAATTATTTATACATATTATATAGCTATCGTGACAATTAATTTAGCAAAGGTTAGGAAATAGCATTATTTTTCTTCTTTTTGATTTTTCATCAATAAATTTAAATTAATGGTCAGTATTACATTTTCAAAATTTTAGTACTATGCTTTGGTAGGCAGTTAGTGGAGACAAACTGTGAAAAGGCCTTTTTTATTCTCACGGGAACTGAGGAAAAAATATTTTTTAAAGTATTTTACATTTTACTTTCGTTTAAAGTGGTTGCATGTGGTTCAACAACTTTAGTTTTCTTCTATCATAAGACTTCAACTATATAAATTTGGTAGCTTTAAACTTTATTCTGCTTTCTGTATTCTACATGTGTGTGGTTAATGCTCTTTTTCTTCAGCTGATACGGTTTAAAAAATTTTACAATAACCAACTATTTTTACGTCAGAGTTTTATTATTATCAAATGGTTGAGTTGATTTGGATTAATGTTTAGATAGTGAAGTGTATGATTTTACACCAGTTGTTTGTTTTTTTGATTCGTTATTGTAGGACCTGCAGAATCTTGGTGCTAGAAGAGTTTGTTTGATGACAGATAAAAACCTGTCCAAACTCCCTCCTGTAAATGCAGTATTGAATTCCTTGGCAAAATATGGTATAAACTTTCAAATGTATGATAATGTCCGTGTGGAGCCAACAGACCAAAGGTACAATTTACTTCTGACAGTGCACTTCTCCAAGTAGTCCCTAGGCCTTTACAGGATTCTGTATGGCTGTTGAAACATCTCCTTGTGGCCTGCATGCTGGTCTTAATAGTTTCCCTGTGTACTGGTTTTATCCTGGCTAATTGGAAAATCCTTTTGTGTTGCAAGTTTCCTGGATGCCATTCAATTTGCTAAAAGGGGAGAGTTCGATGCCTATGTTGCGGTTGGAGGTGGGTCTGTAATAGACACCTGTAAAGCTGCCAACCTGTATGCGGCCAGCCCTTCATCAGAATTCCTGGATTATGTCAATGCTCCTATTGGGAAAGGGAAGCCTGTCACTGTGCCCCTCAAGCCGCTTATTGCAGGTAAAGCATGAGGAGGGCGTGTGGAGGCTTGGGGTGAGGGGAAGGTGAGTCATTCTACACTCTCTGATATTTCTACTGAAATCAATTTAGCCTGTTTCAGCTTCCTTTCAGCTTACTTCTCCTCTAGTTGTATTCAGCAGCAATTTTGCTATTTACTTCAGTGGAGGTAAAATCAGAGGTTTTGTCAAAACTTTGTCTTGTTTAGCTCAGTTAGACTCCTTTACTGAGAAAAGAGATCAAAGTAGCAGTTTCCCTTTGATCTGTTGGCTTGTGATCAGGGATGCCTCCAAGATTTCCTGGGTCTTGTATTTTTGGTGGTGCTACTATTGTGGTTTTATTATTTATTTTGCAATATTGTATATTGCTTATTATTTGTTGTTACCCCCATTCTTCCTTTTAAGTTCCTACAACATCTGGCACTGGAAGTGAAACCACTGGTGTTGCCATTTTTGACTTCAAAGAACTAAAAGTTAAAACCGGTGAGGTTTTGGTGTTTTGTTTTGGGGTTTTTTTGTTTGTTTAATGGGATTTTTTGCATGTTATTCAAGACAATTGCTTTTTCAGTGTCTTTGTTATTTCCTTGCCTTGAAAGGAAAGGATACTGCATGTCATTTCAGGTGTCATTTTGTTTGATTCAACTGCCACAGGCAAATTTTAAAAGCTTAAACGTTTCCTCCTTGAATTAAATTTATAGCATATTAACATAATGAAATACCTATGTAATACAGTGGATTATAGTTTGAAGGCAGAACAGGAAACTAAAATCTTTCAAGTCCTTAAATGGCAGAAAATGTTAATTGCAAAGGAAATTTGTACTTATATTCAGGGTCAACCAACTGTTCCTTATTTCCTCTGTATTTTTCTTTCTACTTTTAAGACTTCTGTTTCTTTGTTGTGTAATTGCAACCAAATGTTCATTTTCCTGACTTTGGAAACCTCAGGCCTAGGATGCTGTGCAAGTGAGGGACACTGTCTTCCTTTGGCCTTTTCATCCCTGGCAAATAAAAGATTAAGGCTAAAATGTCATCTTGAGCTTCAGAACTTTTTTAAGGTTTTGCTTCTAAACATGTGGCTTTTATATGCCACACAGTTTGTGGAACTTGAGACCCAGATGGGTGTGCTAAGGAGGTTTGACAATAGCTCAAGAGTCTTCCAGTCTGTACATAGTCAATCAGTCTGTGTCTGTCTGTCTCTCTCAAAGCTGCGTCTGTGCGCCCTTAACCAAAATGCAAGGACATGGTTATTGCAGACCCTGAAGACAGCAATTGGCAATAGAAATTGATTGTAGATACAAACCAGTTTTGCCCTCTGACTGTCCACAGCCATTTTGCAAGGCTGCTCAGGGAGGGTTGCAGAAGGGGAGAGAACATTGTCTGGTATAATCCACGTCGGGCAGAAGTCTCAAATCATATAACTCTGTTAGAGAGACTTCATCATCAGTAAGCCTTATATTCATAGATACTCTCTACCCTCCCTTCTCTCTCTTTGCTTTTATGTTCATAGTTTCAAATATTTTTTCCCTCCTTATTTTCATGTTTGGAACATTAGGTTTATCTTGTCCTATTTTGTTGCAAAAAATCTTGAACTGATTTTCCTCCCTTTACACACTACAGGTATTGCTTCAAGAGCCATTAAGCCAACACTGGGCATCATCGATCCTTTACACACACTGTCTATGCCTGAACGAATAGTGGCCAACAGTGGCTTTGATGTGCTCTGGTGAGTTTTCTGCATAGGCTACTACTTGAGTTTATTTAAGTCTCATATTTTTACTACAATGATTGTAGAAAAAATACAGTTTGAGAGCAGAAAAGGCTGATGTTTTTTTCTCTGTTTGCTGTTGTTGTTAAGCTGAGCTCTCTCATACTTTCCTCTTACTTAGTTCCACAGCCTCCCTCAGAATGTACGGAAATAAATACTGCATTTGCAGAAATTTGAATGTTTTTGCAGTGCACTGGAGGAACTGTTTGCTTTCAGAATAGTTGTTTTCAGGGAAGAGAGTCCAGATGTCCCTTTTTAAGAGATCATGGAGATAGATGATTAATCACAGTTGTAATAGCATTTATCATGTGTCATAGACATGGCAGGGAATAGAGAACAAGAATTTTCTAACAAAAGCCATGATGTGTCAATAAAAAATTGTAAAAGCTTGTGAGATGCTGGCAGATCTTCACCCAGCTATGGTCATCTTTGGAACCAATCTCATAGTTTGCTTTTCACTTGGCACAAAATTTTCTTTATCTTAAACTTACATCTTAACTGCACAAAATGCATTGACATTTCTATTTGGAGAGCCAGAGCTTAGTTTGCTTCTGGGTGCTATGTATATTAAATAATAGATGCATACTCATACTGATTTCTCTAGGTTGGTGAAGGACCCTGGACTGCAATGTCTGTAAAAGAAAAAAGGCATTTGTTCATCAATGAAAATGGTTTATCTGTGGTTTTGTTCACCTAAACGGAGCCATGTAGGCAGTGCCTCTTCTTTATGTAGTCGGATTCATGAATATCTGGGATTCATGAGTGTCTGGGAGATGAGACTTGGCATTTCCACTTAGCTTAAATATCATACCCATAATTTTTTGGAGATCAGTATTTCTAAAAGAAAAGTACCTTATGAAGCTTCCAGTGCTAAAGCCTCTTATGGTTCCTGTCCTACACAAAGGAAATGCACTCATTGCACATGTACAGCCCTCTTCAGTGAAAAACACTACAGGTGCCAGTGCATCAAACCAGGCTTTTAGCATGGTGTGAGCTGATAGAAAGGGACTGTGTTTAGATTGCCTTCTGTGTGTTTGTTGGAGAGGGAAGTGCTCTGGAGGTGCCCACCCAGCATTCTTCCAGTTGTCTGTGAGATTGTATTTCTTGCTTGTTGAACGCCAGAAGTAAATAAGAACCTGCATTCAAAGGACAGCAGGGCAGTAAAATGGAGCTCTCCCCCTTAAATAATCCATTTCTTATCTTTCTGTTAGCCATGCCCTGGAATCATACACCGCTCTCCCTTACAACGAGCGCAGTCCCTGCCCTTCCAATCCCATCAACCGCCCAGCCTACCAAGGCAGCAACCCCGTCAGCGATGTCTGGGCTCTTCACGCTCTGCGTATTGTTGCTAAATATTTGAAAAGGTAACCCGTTTAACAGCCATCTCCTGTGCAGTGTGTTCAGTGCCCTAAAAGGAATGCTTACAAGAATGTAAATTTTAGGCTAGAATAAGGCAAGCTGCAACATTAAGCTTATGTTTTCTGCCCTGGATTTTTCTTAAATAAAGCAAAATGTTTTTCAAATAAAATTTAAAGTAAAATTGGGATTAGTAATTTGTCTTGACGAGGTAGCTTTATAATGCCTCTGTGAATCTATTTTAGAAGACCTCAGTTAAAGGTATTTCAAGCTGTTTGGTGAATATGGGAGCAGCATTTACGTATTTTTTCAAGAATCTCCTTCCTATGACAGTACAAGGGGAATATGTAACAATTGTTATGTATAACAATATGTAATAATAAAACTGAATAAAATACGGCTGATGTTATTTCTGTGGAAATACACATCCATCAAGAAGGTAATGACGTGCACTTATAAACGTGCAAAATTATGAATTTATTGCAAACCTGCTCACTCTTAGGAGACCTTCAGTTAAGAATAAGTATTGACTTAGCTGGGAGTTGGTTTTGATCCCTGTCAGTGAAGTTTTAGCCTCTTTACAGCTTTTACATACCATATGCATGTCTATTAAAGATCAGTGGGGGGGGGGTTTTGTAAAGGACTTTTCACAGTACCTAGCAAGTCAAAATAGTTGGGTTTTGTTCCTTTGGAATCTATTAATGAGACTTTTTCTCCTTTTTTTCAAACTACACAAGGAGCCTGAGGTTTAGGAAGGCAAGACATCCTGTCTTCTTCCCACACAGGTGGTGGAGTCTAGAGCACCACCAAATGAGATGGTGAGGAAGCTGCAGTGATCCTGGAGCCATACATAGAAATACCGAAGCTCCTAAGTAGAATTTTTTAATTCACCACTGAGGTGAATATGGTTAAATTTACTCTATTTACTTGTTTTTTGGAAAAGTGAAAGGAAGCTTGCCCTTCACTGAACCAGTATGATCTACTTAAGTGATCCAGATGCAGGATTGTTCTTTTACCAAAGTGTGACTTCATTCCATTTCCAGCATGTTTATCTCAGTTTATCTTTAAGATTTGTTGTATATCTGTCCATAAAGAAGCCCCCTCTGCCTTCTGCCTCCTGAATCACCAGTCTGTTTGTGATTTCATTGGTACCATTTGCCTCCATGGTGCACAGAGCCATCAGAAACCCTGAAGACCGTGAAGCAAGAGCCAACATGCACCTGGCAAGTGCTTTTGCTGGTATTGGCTTTGGCAATGCCGGTGTTCATCTCTGGTGAGTACAGAGAAATAGTAACCCCATCTGAGGTCAGCTTGTAGCTAGTGTTTGTTTGAGATTGTCACAGATGTTGCTGCCTTTGTTGCTGAATGTGTACTAAGGGATTGTAGCCTGGCCTGTGATACTGAAGGACCTGTGTGTTGTGACAACTGATGGGCTCTTGGCATTTATGTGTATAAGGATTATGTATTCTGGGTTGTGATACTCAAAACCAGTCACATGAAAATTACGAAACACAGCCTTCTTTACCTTCCTTGGTAGTAAAAACAAGAGTAAAAAAAGTCAACCGCATTTAAAATGTTAGATTTCATGCCAGCTGTTCGGCAGTGAGGCAGCAATGATGTAATCCTGAGTTTATCCTGAACTGATGCAATTATCTGGAAGTTGGTCTGTGGGGTAGGCAATCAGCAGTCTTAAATGAGCTGTAATTAGTATTACAAGACAATATAGTTTCATTTGGATGAAAATCTCAAAGAAGCAAAGCCTAGAAGTGAATTGTGTGCAGAAGTTATTAGCAGTCATTGTCTTCAGAGACCTTCATTTCATTCCTTTTCTTTGAGCAAGTCTGCTCTTTTAATTATACCTTAAAATTAAAATTGCTTTTTCTCAGACAGTGTGAGCACATAGGTGTGCAGATTATGATATTTTTGGCATATCTGTATTACTTCAGGAGCTGAACATCTTTCAGTCCAGTCAGTGAAGTAATATAACTTCACACTCACAAAGTAAGGAGGTACTTTTTTTTACAGCTAGGTCCCTGAGGTGCAGAGGGATGGGGGTTGTCTGTACCTAATATCCACACCGTGCCTGTCAATACCTTCTGAGTATCTGTACTGAAGAGACTTGCATACTGAAAACTGACCACACAAGGGACTGAACACAAATTTTCCAAATACCTGGAGAGCTGCCCTAACCACTCTCTCTCTGCTCTCTGTTCCAGCCATGGAATGTCTTACCCTATTTCTGGTTTGGTGAAAACTTATAAACCAAAGGATTATAATGTGGATCACCCTTTAGTGGTAAAACTTGTTTGAGTTTTTATTATACATTTAAATTATCTGTTATCTGTCATTGATGTGTCATTAATGAGCATTAAAGTCCATTGAAGTAAAAAGTACATGTCCTGTTGATGTGTTTTTTTCTTTTTTTCTTTTTTTTTTCCCCAGCCACATGGCCTTTCTGTGGTGCTGACATCCCCAGCAGTGTTTGCTTTCACAGCACAGATACATCCTGAGCGGCATTTAGAAGCTGCAGAAATTCTAGGTAGGAATCTGTATGGATACAGTTCTCATGTACAAATGGAATTCTTTCCAAAATGACATTTGGGGACCAAAAGAAAATGTATGCAAGCAGTTGTCATTGGTTGTTGGGAGGGGTTTAAGTTTAAAAAACAAGATTCTGGAGTTACATATAATACAAATTAGATAGAATGATGCTGAATTTTGATATTGAATGATGTGGTTAGAGGAGCAAGCTGGAGAAATCTGATTCTTGGCCAGAAAACTGGACAGCTGAAATTAACTAGAGGTCTGTTACAAATCAAACAAGAGTATCTGTGATTGACACAACTCTTGGTGCTTTATGGAGAGTAGTTACCATAAAGTGAACTAATACTCAGGGGCATTTATTAGCTAAAGAAAGGATTTTTCTGAACAAATTCCTTGCTGTAGCAATGAATTAGAGCAGTGATGTTCTGAATCACTCCTGCTCTTCTTCTGTGGCTCACAGCTGTGGGTTTTGGTCTTTCTAATGTAGGCCTAAGCTTGTTTGTAGGTGTTGGAATTTCTCAGTGGCTGATGTCAAGGAAAAGCTTTTCTGGAGTAGCTCTTCTGTGGACACTGGCTTCTGGCTAAGAAGAGATTAATGAACAAAGTGGCCTTTTCTGCTTTTTAGCAGAATTAAAGTGAATGCTGCAAGTGGACAGCTCATTTAAAGGTTATTTTGTCCTACAGTGCCTTGTTATGTGTGCAACCCATCACCAAAGGGTGTCCTAAGAGAAAGGATAGCTCTTTATTGCACCCCCAGCATGACTGTGTGTAGTAAACCAGCTTCCAGTGACGTAATGTCAGAGCTGTTAGCAGTCTAGCTGTGACAGCGTGGTNGAGCAGTCACATGCACAGCAGTGCAGGGAGTGGAGAAAAAGTGGTTAGGCCAACTCTCCTGGTATTTGGGAAATTTGTGTTCAGTGCCTTGTGTGGCCAGCCTTCTGTGTGCAAGTCACAGCAATCCAGTCACATGTATGACTTGCTTGTGTAAGTAAGCTGAAAGCATTGGGGATTTCAAGAAACAGGGGAGCTTTTATATAGACAATGAAAATACCACAGTATTTTAAAGAGGGTGTAAAACAACATGGTCAGAAAAACGACATTAGGTGAGAGTTCTGTTTATTTCATAAACAGTCTGTGAGGTTGTTCAGACTTCCTCTAAAGTATGCTGTCCTGTCTATGGTCAAAACCAAAACACAAACCTAGTTGGAATCATATACTAAGCCAATAAATGTCTGTGTTCCTACAGCAGTAACACACAACTAAAATTAGATGAAGAAAATGTCTCTGGATAACTGGTGAGCACAGCATATCAAAAAAAAATCAGCTCTGGCTCTTGATTTTAAAACAAGAGACTGAAAAGCAATTCCTTTAGATTTTGTGGTATTAACTGCTGCCATAAATTCTGTCTCTAAAAGTTCTGTTAATTTTCTCAGTAGAAATTTGAACTATGTCATTGTGTGCCTTGTTATAAACGGACTCTGATGAAAACGTCATGTGGAATTGAATTTATTCATTCCCATCTGGGGTGTTTACTTCTGAGTCCAGTCCAAAGTCCAACTGACTACAGTAGCTGATTCAAATCTGTCATGTTGCCAAATGCAATGACTAAGAAGGTATTTTATGACATGAAGCAGATTACTAAGTAGTTATGTTGTGTGTATGTACAGCTGTGAATTTGGGTACAGCCGGAAAAAGCTTAATACCTCCCTGGGTGGATTCTAAAACAGTTGAAATAGGTGTGCATGTGGCCAGAAATTTTCTAAGTGCAATCAAAGACTGATGTATCTTTTAGGCTGAGCAAAAAGAAAGTACTAGAACTATAGCAGTATTTTAAAACTGCCGATCACATTTACTGTCGTGTTTTACCCTCCTCCCTCTCCCTTTTACTTTAATATCTGAAGATAGTGGGTTTCTGTCCTAGTTACCCTAGTTACCCCTCCACAGCAAAACCCAGGATAAACTCAGATTTCGTGGCATAGTCCCAATAGCACAAGACTTCCTACAACACTGTTGTATCTTATTTACCAGTTTCTCCCAGACATTATTTGCTGCATTGCTGCCAGTCTTACTACCTGAATGTCTGAGCCCTTCAAGTGAGCTTGTAGGTCTCCTGCTTGCTTAACTCCCTTTGAATGTTACACTGAGCTGCATGAGGATCACAGGAAATATTTTTCCTGTAGCTATGCATTGCTCTTACTCATCTCTCAGTATGGCACATGGACCTAACATAGTTCTGGTATAACATCATTGAGGTTACACAGAGAACCAATTTAGCTTGGGTTACTTTGAAAGAAATCAGATGGAGGAACTTGGGTCTCCTGTCTGGACATACTTTTATTATTACTTTTAAGTAAGTCCTGAACATTTATTGAAGAAGTGGACACAAGCTATTCTGTAAGAAATATTTGTGATCTTTCATTTTATATTGATGTTTTCATTACTGTTCAGTAGATGTTTCAAAGAGAGCAGTTCCTCCTCATCAGTTCTACAGTACCCCACACAAGTCAACACATATTCAAACAGCAATTAATTTAGAATTTACTCAACCCCCTGAACGCAGCCCTGCCGCCTCCTGCCTTTTTCAGCCTACATGCTGTAGTCCTCTCTATGAATGTGTAATTGGACTGAACAGTCCTCTAGATGTCAGCAAACTCAAAGCCTTAAAATGAAGTTAGCAGTTGGCACACTGTCCATAAAAATAAATACCACTGACGTTCTTGCGTTAGCTTCTTTCCTCCCAGCAGTTAGTCAGACTGAAAAGTGCTTCTCCCTGTAAGCACAGAGGGAAAGGAAGTTAACCTCATGTGGCAGTTAGTCTTTTTGGCAGCAGTTAGACTGCTTCTGATCTCGTTGTATTTCACCTTTCACAAACTATTCCAACTGTAAAATGAAGACTGATTCCTCTTTTTACTTCATGTTGCTTTTAGGGCAGTGGCTGTTATGTATGGATATGTATTCAGCTGATATTATGATTAAATTAAGTCCAGGACAGGCTTCCTCTGCTCTCTCCACCCTACAGTCAAGGCATTATGTCTTATTTTAGGAGCTGACATCCGCACTGCCAGAATCAAAGATGCGGGGCTTATTTTGGCAGACACACTCCGGAAATTCCTATTTGATCTGAATGTTGATGATGGCTTAGCTGCAATTGGTTATTCCAAAGCAGACATCCCTGCATTAGTCAAAGGCACTCTGCCTCAGGTAAGACAGAGAGCGAAACAGTTTTTCTTGATAAATAAAATAGAACAGATTTTGGCAAAACCAGAAGTGCTTCTTTTCAAGCAGGTTTTATTTCTATTCCTACATGAAAACTATTTAAGTGGAGAAAATTATGGATAGTTGACTGAATCTTGTTTCACTCCACAGTTTAGATTTTTCTTTTCAGTGGGATGGAGTACACGCTGCAGTTTTCACATGGATTCAGGAAAAAGAGCTAAGTGTTTGGTTTGGGGTTTTTTTTAATGTTACAGTTTTTAAAAAGAGGATGTTTTTCATAGGCCTTTGATCTTTGTAGTAGATACTACTTTTTCATAACTACCTCTTTTAATTATGTATGCAGGTGGTCTATATATAAAGCCTTAATACCAAGTGCTATCTGGTGAGAATGACCAAACTCACTTTGCATTAAACTTTCCATATTGAGAAGTTGCATTTTTCTTCGCAGATGGCTTTTTTGTTCCATTGACCCCCATCAGAATTTGAAATAAAGTCCCCTGGGATGATATGGATTAAACTTGTAATACCCTTTATTGTTTCAGTGCTTACAAAGACACTGCAAAAAGCAACACACCACTCTTAAAGCAAAATCCAGTGTCTTCCTTATAAAAAGACAGTTTGATCCGAATGCTATGGGCCTCATATTTGTTTTCCACCAAGTTGCATGGGAAATATATACTACAGAGAAAGTGAAAATTTTGTAGGCCAAAAGGTTATTCACTTTTTACAGCAGATCCTGTATAGTTCTTCTCATTCATTAATCTCAGAGCAACTCTGAACAGTTACATTAACAGTAAATATTAATATTCCTGTTTTATACCTGAGAAAGTGACACAAAGGTGCAGCTATTTAGGATCACACACAGCAGAGCAGTGGCAAAGCTAGGAAGAAAACTAAGGTCTTTGAGCACCCATCAAGTAGGTTATGCATGTACATTGTTATGGTGCATTTGGAGGGTTTGTTTTGACAAACATGTTTCTTTAAAGCAATCACTGAATGCAAGTTTTGCATAGCTGGGGGAGGGTTCTTCACCAAAAGATGTTGAAGGGTTTTTCTGTCATCTTATGGCATTGGTGATTAATTGTACTTTGTAAAATTAGATGACCTAATAATTTTGCAACCTTTATTTTTTTATGTGAGATGTAACATGATGAAAATGTATCAGTGTTCCATAATAGTCTGTTAATAACCACAGGGTTAATCCATACAGTTTATTTTTTTAATCATTTTTTTGCCTTTCATCTTGCAGTACGTTTGCTTTATAATACAACAATGGCCCATTCACATCAGCAAAGCAATGTGGTGCAGCCGTGATAGCACTAAAAAGTTTGCGAAGTATATTCCATGCTCTGAAGTGCAGGCTGCAGGGAAAAAAAGTAATCTGACTGTTGGGATTTGGGGTGGGAGCTCTGTTGGGACAGACATCTATGCTTGAAGTTAAAGAAGAATTTTATTTTCCTTCCTAAGTGAGTCTATTGAAATTGATCTTACTTACAGACAGCAGTGATTCTAGCAAAGAAGATGCTGTCTCAAGGTTCAAAGTGGCTGGCCCTGTGGTGGTGTTTGAGAGGAGATTGGGGCACTCCTGAGAGGAGCTAGTGGAAGGGCTGTTCTCTGTCACCCACCCCCTGCAGACGTCCCAGAGGCAGCCTCAATGGGGCTGAGCCAGCGATGAGTCCAGAGCTGCTCAGTTTGGCACAAGACCAGATGCACTGAGTCAGACTGAGGGAGCCTGGGCCTTGCTGTCTGGGCACCATCAAATATCAGCAAGCTTGTGCAGAGGTAGTGCTGGTGCCTCTGTGTCGAGGCATACGAGAGGAGCATCCATTTGCAGCCTTCTGTCGATAAAGCAGGGAAATGCTCCAGTCTGTCAGGCTGTCAGGCTGGCTGTCTCCTGTCACCCAGTGTGATTTTACAGATAACTCTGGATGTCTCGGTGCACAGAGCTGCAAAACTGGCTTTGGGCCAGAGTGTCCTAATACAATCCTGATGAATTTATGAATACTTGAGCACTGTGTTATTATATTATGCATATTATGAGTCTGAAAAAAACAACACACTTTTGCTGTAGTGCTATTTGAATTTTCCATTTGGTTTCAAAACTGTATAGAAGAATCTCAGCCTTCTCTTTGACTGGATCTCTGTGTGTAGCAGCACTGGTCAGGGATGGGGGGAAAGGTACCATTTGATTGCTACTTATGCACCAGTAGAGCTTGTTCTGTAGCTAAAATTATGCACACAGAGCTGCACTTTTTGAACTCCTCACAAGCCATGCTAACCATGATTATGAACTGTGAATACCTCACAGCTGGCTTGCTCACCATGCTAGACCACCGTTTCACATTGATTTTGCAGTGTGGTGGCCTCGCTTGCTGTGCAACCACATCCAGCCTGCCCACAGATCGCATCCCGCGGCTGGGGGGGAGTGCAGCGGCTGCAGCCTTGTGCTGCAACATCGCCCTGGGCAGTGGGGTGTGCTCTGCTCCCAAAGGGCTCCGCTGAGCCTCCCGCCTAGGCAGGGCGCTGGGGGAGCCCCTTCCCCTGCATCCCACTCCGTGCCTGAGGCAAGGACCCCGCCAGTGATATCCACTGTCTCACGTGTGAAAAAAGGGGGGCAACTTTAAAGCCAGAGGGCAGCATCTTCCACAAGGGAGATGTTGGAATAGGTTACAGCAGAAGAAAGTCTCTCTTGCCACACCTCATCTGAAGATAATGTGTTCCTATTGTAGGCCTGGACTCTGTCTTTGCAGACATTTCTAACTCTTCCCAGTATTTCAATAAATGTTGAAATCATTTGTTGTTGAAACCATGAAAGTTCTAATCATAACCAGTATGAGTGCACTGATGTTAGGCCCTTTCAGCTGAATGTTTCTGCAGTAACTGGGTACCTACACTAACACAGCTCCTCATCCTCAGTAGCACAGGGCTTTTCCAAATTGCAGCCCTGCCTGTGTGGATATTTTGTCAAGCAGAGCAATAAAGCACATACCTGAGTTTCATTTCAGTCAGTGGGGCTTTAACACCTGAAAATTCTGTTGAATCAGTGTCCAAATGAAGACCGACCACAGCTACTTTGTGTTCTGACTCAGAGGTGTGGGGCTGTGTATTAAGCAGTTTCGTACTGTCCCTTGCTGTGTCTCTTTTTCAGAGTCTGCCTTACAAGTGCTGTTTACTCTCCCCATTTACAGCAGCTCCTGGGCCTTGAGAGATGTTGTATTTTGAAAGTCTTGGTCCCTAAAACTCTAACTCCTAGTTCAGTGCTGGCAAATGAATTTTAAAATGGACTATATTCCCAGGATAATGTCCTCCAGTGTACTGACATCTGCGATGGAGAAGGCCCATATTTGCAGTGCTTGACTCTGCAACTGGACAGCATTCTGATCTTGCTTCTGTGTATTTAATTATAGGAAATTTTAACTCATATATTCTTGAAAGTACTGTACAGTTGACGATGCTTCAACCTTAATTACTTGATTACTTCTTTGCAAAACCTTGTTATTCTCTGTGAAGGATGATAGTACAAAGACACATAGTTCAGCTACTGTTTGATTACTTTTATTGGTATCCATTTATAATCCAGTTTTTCTTTCATCTTGCAGGAGAGAGTGACTAAACTATCACCACGTCCCCAGACAGAAGAAGACTTATGTGCTCTCTTTGAGGCTTCCATGAAACTTTATTAGCTTAAACATTTTGTTCTGGAAAGTGTGGTCTACTAACACAGAGGTAGTTTCTCATAGGTGTGGGGCTGAACTTGTTTAGAGCATGGAAGAATTTGGGCACCTTTGACTTCTGTTCCATTGTACACTGCCAAAAGGTCACATAATTCATCTTTAACTAAGCAGTGCTTTGAAGTGAGGACTTGACTGTGGTTTCTTTCTTGCTCAGTAGTCAGTGGTATTGACATGCATAAAAGTTGGAGCAGATTTCTTGCATTACTGAAGGCTTGTTTGTGCTTTAGAGGTGGTCAAAGGTGGGAAAATGTTTTAAGGGATATTTCAAACCATTTTGCATATTATGCTTCTATTTAAATTATCCATTAATTTGGTTTTAAAAGTCATGCTAGTTAAGAAATAATGAAGGTAATTTTTAGTTAGGGAGGGGAAGTTCCCTGCAGAAAATGTCAGCTTACTGTGTTCTGTTCTGCTTTATCATCTTTTTACCCTCTGGCTTTGCTAAGAAGGCTATTGAACTGGGGCACTTTTTCATTGTTTGGTTAAGAAAAATCTACACACTTCATAGCTGTTTGGAAAAGGCTGCTTGAAAATTTGCTCTGGGTTAAAATTCTGACATATATTGTCATATATTTATCTTTTCTCTTGTAATCTCCATAATTGTCATATATTTATCTTCCCTTTTATGATCAATATGAGGTGTTCATCAGAGGAGCAAAACTGGAGTAAAGCATGGTCACATACTCAACAGGAACCATGTCACAGCAAGACAGCATCCATTGTGGTCATTCTGTCTCTCTGGAGGCAACATCTCCCTTTTCCTGCTGTGTTCTGTGGAAAGAAGCTCTCAACTGTATCTCTCTCTGCTGTGAATCAATTGCTTCTGCTGAACTCCTGCAGGTGCTGTCCCTCAGAGTGCAGCCACCAGCTTGAGGAAGTGGCTGTGTGCTGTGGTAATATTCAAAAGTGGTGGTGAGCATTTGGCTGCACAGTGCCCCACGGGGAGCACTGATTAAATGTGGGAATGAGCGTGCACCTTCCGAGCAGTTAACCAGCTGGTTGACTGTCAACTGAGAAAGGGAAGTGGGGAAGGGAGAAAGGAAACTAAAATTTTAATACTATTTTCCTGTATTTAAAAAGTTCACGTGATTGTGTATACAGTTTGTTTAAATCGGATTCTGCTTCATGTTGACTCTTTCAGCTTCTGATTCATGCAGCTAGCACAGCACAAGACAAGTGAGAGAAGAACCCCATGATTTCTGGTGTGCGTAATTCTTTCTGCTGGGGAGGGAGCACTTTTCAGTCATGCTGTTGAAGTAGAAGGCACTAGGCTTACACCTTTGCATTTGTGTATTTGTCTGATCAAACTAGTCCTGTCCTAGAATCTGAGGACAGATGTGTACTGGATATTGATACTGGATCTGTTTCAGTGCTGTTAAAATAGGTGGATGGATACTGGTTGAAGACTGGTTCTTTTTAGCATCAGAACGGGTTTGGTGGCCATAGGACTGTACTGCTACTGTTGATACACCTGTGATTTCCAAGGTCCTTCTGAACCTTTCCCTCTGCTGAAATTGCCCACAAGTATCTCTGTCATGGAGGCTGATGTTGTAATAGCAAGGGATTCACTTTGTTACATTGTGCAAAGCTGCCGTGTTTGGGAAAAAAAGGCTTTTTGTCAAAACCTTTTGTCAAACCCAGTTGTTCAAAGTCAGGCTAGATGAGGCTCTGAACAACCCAGTCTAGTGAAAAGTGTCCCTGCCCATGGCAGGGAGGTTAGAACTGGGTGATCTTGAAGGTGCCTTCCAGCCCAAGCCATTCTGTGGTTCTATATAAACTTTTGGCCTGTTTTGTCTTTCCACTCCTGTCTTTCTCCTGTCTGTGGTAGCAGTACAGATTCATGAAGAGACAATGTTTTTGTCCAGGAGCCTAATTCATGGCAGTCATGCTGTGTTTGAGGGGAATATACTTTCTGGGGAGCTGAGCAGCATGTGATTTCATCTCTGCAGCAGAGCACTTGGATGGGCTAGTTAGGGAGGTAGGATAACTTCTTCCAGCACACTTTTTATCAGCCTGTGATGCCAGTGTGGCAGTTACTGGCAGGCTGTATTTTCAACTGACAGAACCTCATACTTAAATTCCTGTACCAGGTAACCTGCAGGTCCTGATGGTTTTTAAAATAAACCTGAAACCCCCTTTGATACCCATATTTTGCAGATGAGACAAAGGGATTTGTGTAATACCTAACCTAACATAAGCAGATGGTGCTGTAAGAAGGGCCATTTCTGTTTTCCACGCCCCCTTTGGCGGCATCAAGGTCTTCAACTGGCTTAAATTGGTTGTGAAATCTCTCTCATAGACATCCGCTACATATGAAAATCTCTCATGGACATCAGTCTTCACTGCCGATTATTAGTTACTAGTAGAGATTTTCTGAGGAAAAATCAAGGGGGTCAAGTTGCCCCAGAATGCTGTCTTTCAAATAGTGACAGGGTGTCACATCCTGGCTCCTGGGCAGTGGTAGTTTTACTCACAACTGAAGAGCTATGTGGGGTTTTTCATGTATTATCTTATTAAATTATTCTGTACTGTTATTACTGTGGGGAGCTGGGGTAACACTGTAATTGTGAGTGCCCAGTGGTGATTGGGCATATGACAGGCAGGCTTGTTCTTGTGGCTCCTGTTACTGCTCTGTTACTCAAACCTGCTGTGATGGATCTGTTACTTTGGATGATGCTGAAATGCAGATAACAAAAATAAACCGAAGCTTGTTTGAAAATGTTTGAGAGCAGCATTTAACTCTGTATTCTCTGAAGTCTGTGCAGGTAAACACAACCCAAAACCTGGCCCCTGTGATTACTCACTTGGTCCATCTACATTGATTAGATTGGCTTTGGGGAGCAAGTATGAGCAAGTGCATATGTAGCGCTGGTGAAAATAGTTTACCAGCAGATACAGTTTTATCTGGAGTACCAAATGGAAAACCCACTCACTTCACGATGTAGGGCCTGCAGGATTGCTGCTTGGGATTTATAGATATGAGAGCAGCTGGTACAGTAGTTTGTCCATCCCCTCATTTCCCTTGCCTTTTCCCATACCAGTGCTGATTTTCTCAGCAGTTAAAAATAGAATAAAGCAAAAAAAAGTGTAACTAACATGCCTAAGTCTTCAAAAAATATCATCATCATCCTGTGTGAATAAACTTGGAAGAAACTACAGGTAGGTTAGTGTGTATGATCGTTCCTGTTGCACTGTCTTGTGCCATGGCTGTCATCTTCTGTCTTGTGATTGGCTTTCCATCTCCCTGAGACCTGAAAAAATGGATAAGAAAGAGCAATGGTTAAGGGACACAGCCAAGCTCTGTCTAGGCCCTTTCCATAACCCCTGAGTAAATCTGCTTAAGCATCACTGTGCTTCAGGACATGTGCAGTGTGCCTTGGATTCAACAGCTCCAACCAAATAAATCCATCACTGCATTAAGCGTGCCTGTGCAGAGGGGACAAGGGCATCCTGATGCAATGCAGCAGAAAGCTTAAAGGTAGGGTCTCCCTTTTTCCTCAGACCATCCCTGTGTGCTTCCTAAATAAAAATGAACTTGGTTTAAAGCCAAGCACCAGCTAGGGAATGCAGAGAGTGATGCCACTCTTTTCCTGATGTCTCCAGCAGCCATAGCCCACACAGCATTGCGCAAGCTGCTTGTCTGCTGCAGTGTCAGCCCTGAACAGTGAGAAGAGGGTCTTCCATGCCTACCCACCCCTGCTAATCCTGCCTCGAGATCTGATTTAATCTTTGACATATCACCTGGCCACCTGTAGAAGAAACGGTTCCTCTGAGCAGTGGTGTGACAAGACTGGCAGTGACCAAATTTGCAGAGGTCTCAGCTCTCTTTGCTCGTGCATATTCTTCAATCTTTCTGTTTATCTGCAGTGTACATGAGAAATCACAGAGGGTCAGTTTGTCATAAAATGTTTAGTGCACAATTTTTAGGTGTAGTGGTCCATGATAACAAGCAGAAGCTTCTACTGTTTGCTCTGAATTTCTCAATGAAAGTGAGACCAAAAAAAAAAAGCCCCACACCTGGGTTATCACTAGGAAGGTTACAGTTCCCTTAGATGCAACATTTCTGAATGCAGTTTTATACTGTGCCAGTTCTAGTCTTCCATTAACCCACTAAAATGCCATTCCGTTTCCTTTTTTCCCCAGAGTACTGAAAAAACTGCCACCAGTTTAGTTGGTAGAAAATGTTGCACAGACAAAAAATGAGA
The DNA here is from genome assembly GCA_013389985.1 of Dryoscopus gambensis. Taxonomy (NCBI): domain Eukaryota; kingdom Metazoa; phylum Chordata; class Aves; order Passeriformes; family Malaconotidae; genus Dryoscopus; species Dryoscopus gambensis. Next base: position 46,873 of record WEIT01030464.1, on the reverse strand, counting down.
GGAAGAACCATTTGACACAGCTCAGTGGAATGCTAATTAGGTTCTTAAGTTAACTGCTTTCCTAGTAATAGGAGAGGGGGATGAAAAAAATGCTTTCAGTCTTTGGTTTCTACTGAAAAATTACATGTACCCCATTTTCAGAGAACTGGAACTACAACAAATGGCAGCAGATATTTTCCTTATTTCTCTGAACATGGGAATTAAAAGGGAAAATTAATTTACATCCATGTGGTGGCATAGTTAAGTGAAAGCAGAGGAAATGTGACTTGTATCCTTTGGAGATACTGCACGTGTTGATTCGTGTCACCCTTTAGAGCTACACTGCTTGGTTCCTTGGCCACAAACACTGGCAGTACACACCACCAAAGCCAGCTGAGCAGCAAAGGAATACTGGTTGTGCCAACATTGTAGTCTGAGCTCCCATTAAATGTTTAATTTAATGGAGTATTACTTTATCACGAAATATATATCTCATAGCCCAAACTGGTTTATTGATGGGGAACTTTTCCTCTGTGTTCTCTGACTTGCAGTGACTTTGACCTACTTTAACAGTGCACTTGTGCTTTTTCTGGGGTACTCTGAATGTTTGACCATACAGCCTTAAATTAGCAAGTTGACATTGAAATGCTGATTTACACCTGCAGTCAAATGGATAACACATGTTAAAGACTGATTGTCAGCAGCTCCAATACGTTATCGCTTCATTCTCTGGCATTGTTGCTTGCCTTTATGGGATTTAAGGACAACATTGTGTGGCATTGTTGTTATGGCTATGGACACAGCTGTGGGGGGCTGACACTCTGTATGGTCTTTGTCATTTATCTAAAAGCTGACATCACTTTCAAAAAATGACTGTGAAAGTTTCCATGTTTAAATGTTGACGTATATTTTAAGACAGCATTGGGAATAAAAAGGCTTTTTTGCTGGCATTAAAAAAAAACCAGTTAACATTGAATAACTTGCTTTTCTGACCTTTTCACCTTAAGGAAGATTAATGGTGGTTTAGATCAGAACATCCCCCCTGATCAGGGTCTGAATGCTTCAGGGGTTCAGACAGACAAAGAAAGTCTTTTCACCTCTAGGTCACCAGCACAGACCTATGGTGTCTCACTAGTGACCGCTAGATGATTGCTCAGTAGTTTATGTGCAAGAGTTGGTGGTCATAATCCATTTTCCAATGGACAGGTCCCTGTCTCATGAAAGCTCTTACCATGTGCTTCTCCGAGCAGCAAAAAATGGAAATTAACATGAACAGCCTGAATTACCTTTGCCTTGCACTGCTGAAATCTCAGAGCCTCTGTAACACATGTTTCAGTGGATCAGTCCCTCTCCAGGAAGGGTTGAAGCTGTGCCAGTGCTGTGTTGAGAGTGGTGGCACTTCGGTGTTCCCTTCTGGAGGGCTGCAGCCTCTGCTGCTTCTGCCTCTGAAGCACACAGGTCTCATTCGCACAGTCACAGTGGCACCACTTGCATTTAGGACATTCTCAAATGTCACGTCCCACAGCTTTCATGTAAACATCTCCCAGATTTAGTTCTTGGTGTGGTCAAGCTAGTGTACTTCATACCTACTGTACTTGCATTTTAAACGGAAGACCTGAAGTTAGGACTCCTCAATTGGTAAAACTGAGCACAGAGTTGGTGGGCAGGTTTTGATAGTAAAGTAACTGTGACTTCTCATGTCAGAAATTATGATGTCACCAACCGTAAAGCCCAATTTGCGGGCCTGCCCAACAGAGCTGAGCTAAAAACACCAACGTGCCAAACAAAGGCAGCACAGGGTTGGCTGATGGGCACTAAAGGTCTAAGCATGCCCTTCACCAGAGACATCTGCATGCACACAGCAAGGCAGGCACTGGGAAAAACTGGTATGTGTGCAGACATACGAGCTGTTGTTCACAGCTGAGGTGTTGAGCCTGAGTAAATAACATGGTTACACAGTACAGAGAGAAGAAGTTGGAGTGCTAGGGTCTAGGAATCTAGGAGTTGAGAGGATACAGAAACATCAGACTTCAGGGTGACATCTAAGATGAGAGTATGCATTTTAAAAATATTGTAAAAACCTGAAGGATGAGGAATCTAGACTTATGTGATTATTAAGGAGAATGTGCCATGTCCATAGCAAGGCCCACAAAAACTCCTTCCCGTTCCCTTTTGGGCTTTTCTTCTCACAGGGTTACCTCTGTACAGTACTTTCCTAGTAGTTGACAGAGCAACTGAACAGATTAAAAATAGAACCAAATTAATAGAGGCAAATGCTTAAGTGTAAAGGCTAACAGGACAGAGGAAAAGGACAAAGAAAGATCATCAGTTCTGTGAAAACCAGAGATCTCAGGGGCTGCTGCGTGACTTGAAAAGTACTGACCTCTATGTAGCTTGTAAGCTTGAAAATCCTCTCCTCTGTATTTGCAGCATTAATTCCTCTTGTTATCTGAGGTGATCTACTTAAATCAGATTCCTACAAACAAGTCTGCTTACAGCAGAAGATCTTTGACACCCCTACTGGCAGCGTCAGTGGAGAGGACAAAGATCGAACCAGCAGGAAGATCAGATAAATCGCCTCATCTCAGCAAAAACTGTTTCAGGATAATTGGCATCAGAGTGTCCCTGCTCCAGACTCTTACCTGTATGCTCCATGGTCATTTGACATACTGGTTGCACACAAGATTACCACAAAATAATCCCATTTCAAAGACACAGCAATTCTGAAGCCTCCTCTGTCACGGTGCCATCTCCTGTGCTACCTTGTTTCTTCTCACAGGCCACATAAGCGAAGTCTGGATCAAAAGCGGACTCATAAATTTGATCTTGCTTTGGTGCCTTTAGTGCAGCTTCTACTTCCTATTTTCTAAGTTGCTAGTCCTGTGGTCTCTGAGTCCAAATAATGATAGTCTTTTTTTAAAAATTTAATCTCATTTTCACACAGAGATTAAGCCAGAGGAGTCAGTGCCATTTCATACCCTCCAAAGACCTTTCATTCCCACGGAGCACATGTGTCGCATGTGGCAAAAGGAGCTTGATGGCTGTGTGAGGACACACTAGAGACATTTAACATGACAGTTCAGGTTGCCTTATTCTTTGGACTTATCCATTGGAGAAATCCTAAGTATTTTGTGCCTCGTTATCCAAGAGTAGCTTTTACTGCATCTGGTGTGAGACTCAGTATGCAGTTGCACCACTGCCTAAATCCAGGAACCACAGGATAAGCTTTGATTAATGTGCTATTTTGCCCAAAAACTGTTATGTTTATAGCAGGAGTGAATAGTCAAAATAATCTTAAAATGTTTTAAAGGAAAAAATTGTTAATGAAAAAACCCTATTTAAAAATCTTTGTGCTTTGTCAGGGGAATAAAGACCTCACTGTCAATTAGCTTAAAATTAATAAATCAGGGACAAATGTAGCTAAAGATTAGCATATTAATAAACTATTGTTGTCACAGCCCAGTTTGGACATCTCGCTCCTTTGTTGAAATTTTTAATGCTTTCTGTGGATTACCAGTACATGACCAGTATATGAAAGCTTGTTAAGCCGCCACGTGCTCAACCTGGCCCTAGTTTTAATACTGGCTTAGTGCAATCCCTGCTGTTGGCACAAGCTCTGTGGGCCTGGAACCTTGTGGTGCTGGGCATTGTGTTTCTACCTAATCATCATATGGACTTACTCAAGTGTGTTTTACAAGCTTAGGGCAAATTTGTCAATGCCCAATTATTTATATGTAACTTTTATAAGAGAAGCCAACCAGGGGGTTTGTGGTTGGGGTTTTTTGGTTTGTTTGTTTGGTTTTTTTTCAGAATTCTGCAGTATCTTTCTATAACTTTCCAGGTCTGACTGGTATTTCCTTTCCCAATTAGCAGAGAAGCCTGTGCACTCATCTTTTCAAACTGCACAGCTCTTGCATTTCTCTCTCCTGGTTCCCTGTAGAGAATTTAAAGCTCAAAATGTTTTTTGAATGCCTCAATCTTATTTCCATTCAGGAAAAATCTGTTACAGCAGCTTCTAGACAGATGCAAATTCACATGTTACTTTTGAATATTCTTCACTTGTTCACAGACCTTTAAGCTGTGTGGTGCTACTTCAATTTTGAACTAGTTTTGCTGTCTGCTACGAGTGTGAGCTGAAGTTACTGATAGTGTATCTGTCTCTCTATTCCTTTCATTCAGAGAAAAATAACAGATTATGTATGAGAAACTCACTTTATAGTTTGCTTTTATGGTTGGTTTTCCTTTTCAGTTATTTGCAATTGTGATTCTGTGGCCCTAAACTGAAACAAAGCAATTTTCCTTCCACCAAAAATGCTGCTGGCATTGCATCATGCAGAAGTGGTTTAGAGCAGATGCCTGCATGTGCAGTTTTATCCCATCTTATTTTTAAATGGTTATCTGCACATCCCTCTGGTACCCAATCCTATTCCAAAAATACCTGGGGTTTATCCTTATCATATTGCCCAGCTAACAGTAAGAAATAGGTTCAAGTGGCTCAGTACAGATTAGATTTGCCTCTTATGCAACAAGGTACAAGACGCAGGGAGAAGCCAGAGAAGCTCTGCCTTGGGAAGAGCTCTGTCCTCTGTGGGCCAGGGAATCCCTTGGCAATACCCCTTGCACGTGTTTAGAGCACCAGGCTGCTTCCCACCAACTTCACTGGAAGAATACAGCACTGAAAAGGGATTCATTTGTTCACAGAGGCCAGGATAAATGAGGTCTAGGGGTTTCTGATACTTATCTTAAATAACTCAAAGTTTTAATTGCAGTTTCTGTAACCATGGTTTATTTTTTAAAATTTGATTCCTCTCAAGTTTACCAGCTCTGGCATACTTGGTAAACAGGACAAGCATCTACACTACTTTCTTCCAAATATGTCCTAACAGATTCAGGCTTTGGAAAAAGCACCCTTGCCACCTCCCCAGAGAGACATTTCACCAGTTTATGGGATTTTCTGCCATTTTTACAAGATTTGCTGAGACTTCTGCTGTTTTCAACAGATTCTTTTTTTCCTTTCAGCCTCAGCAAACATTCCTTCTTCTCCACCTTTCCCTCCTTTCTACCCACATTTCCAAGAATTAAATACCTTCCCTGTCCCAGACCTGCAGATAAGGTTAGATGGGTGTTTTGTCAGACAGCATGTGTCTGTTCTCATGTCCTGAGTTCTCCTCCTCCTTCTCCTCCTCCTTCTCAGTTGTCCCTGTTCACCTTTGGGAACCTTGTTCTGGCACCACGAAATGTTTTGATCCTTTACTATCAACACCAAGAGTGGGTATTTGGTAAACTGCTGTATCACAGCCCACAGAGAGGAATTTGGATTCTGCGTGTTCACTTGGGAGTCTTCGGTCAAAGACATGCCCCAGTGCAAAACCTTCTTAGGGTCTTCTCAAGGCTGCAGTGGCACCGTGTGAATTAAGCTAATAGCTTATTCCTCACCTTAGCAGAGAAGGAAAAGTTTGAGCCTGGTTTCTAGACATTTTATCTAGTTTGGGGAACAAATTAGAGTCAAAAACTGTTTGGTTTTCTGGTCCTACCACAGACTGGACTGGAGGTGAGTAGGGAGCTGGAGTGAGATACCATGTGAGATTGTCTGATGTGGCTCTGCAAGTTCCTAGGTTGGACATTGTGAAGAATTTCTCCTCCAAGTCTAAAATTACTGCCTACTGTTCTTCATCAGGTAGCATGCAGTCAAGCTTTGCAATACTTGCTTGGCAGGTATAATTACACGTATTTCATAGCTAAACCCAGCATTGGACATTTGCCCAAAATATCTCCCAGACAGTTAGAAAAAAGGTAGCCCAATATGTGCAGTCCTTCTCTTGAAGCCACATCAATATTTCATGCAAAACCCTGAGCAGTCTTAGTGCTCAACTACTCTGCAGGATCTGGACCAAATGAAGAGGCAAACTCCCTTTCATGGACAGGGGAGAGTACATTCCCAGATGAGGATCCCAGATGAGACATATTATATCTGTCCCTCCTGAGCCCTATTTTTCTCCCGGAAAGTGATGTCAGTGCCTTTCATCAGCTCTCTGTACAGTGATTTGTCCTCAGAGCATCCTGTGCCTTGTAAAGATGTGTCCAAAGCCTACCTGCCTCGTAACGCAGTGAATGCCAGCTGGTAACCAGCTCTAGAGTCTCACTTCAGTTTCCACATCCCACCAACCCTCAAAGGATGAAGCACCCAATACTTGTTCTAATGTTGAACCCCATCTATGATTTGAAAATATCCATAGGTCATACCTAGAATTAGGAAAACAATGACCTAGGTCCAAAAGTGCCCCTCTTCTCATAGGACTCTGAATATCTGAAGGTGAAATAAAGGCGGGGTTAGATTTGTTATAGCCTCTTTTTTTTTTTTTTTAATTGACTATTCAGTATTGGTCTTCATTATTTTTTTTTATCCTTTTGAAAGCTTTTAAAGCCTCCTGCATAACCGCCTCTGCTCCATTCAGTGCTGAATGGACGGTGCGCTGATCTTTTTCTCGGTGGGTAATGGATTTGGGTTGATTGCTTGACACAGGGACAATAGGGGGGTAAACAATTGCCTTCGCACCCGTGCAGCTCCCCATCTGTTGAGTGCGTGTGCCTTCAGAGGCAGCCGGGCAGGGACAGATGAATGCGCCAGCCGAGCCTGATGTTAATGACATCAGTCATACAAGCAGAACATGTGGCGCAATAAATCAAAAACTAATTGAACTTTTGGTTGATTATATTGCCGTCCCACTGCCTGCTTCAAGCATGGCACGGCTTCCTGGGACAATGCCCCAGCCCCGCAAAGGCTTTGCTGTCCCTGGACAGCAGGAGCCTGCCCTGGGAGGTGACAAGTGACAACAGCTTCTCTTCCCTCACTGCTTTCTTGAAACAGCGACACCTTCCACTCAACCAAAATGCTTCCAGGCTCAGGATGTCTATTTGACCAATATTTATTATTTCAAATAAGAAACGTTCATCAATATGACAGTGACAGCCCATGTTCACTGGCACTTTCCATCTGGTACTGCTGGTGGCAGACATCTATAGGAGAAGACAGCACACGTGTTAATTAATTGTTTTTGTGTTAATTAGACACACACGGGGAAGTAATGAAGGCTATTCATTAGACTGATATAATTTAATATCATTATTCACACTTGAAAGTGCTCCAACTACATCAGTTGCTGGAGCCTGCAAGCCAGAATTTTCTGTCTTGGGTGTCCATGGCAGCATTAAGTCACCAGAAGCTGAGGGGGCTGATATTCATAGAGGTGGAAAGGAACAATTTCTGATAGGAGTATTAAGAAATGAAAAGCTTTGGCAAGAAGACCCTTTATTGAAGTGCATAAATATGGGATTAGGCCCCAGAGCCATCAAGTCAGAAACCCATCTATGACTGAGCCACCTTCCCTCCCTTTGCAACCACAGAAGTGTAGGGGGCACGGAGACCTATGCACATCTGCCTTTCTTAGACATCTGCTTTTGAAATTTTACTTTGGAATGCCCAGGATTCCAGTATTTCTTTATGAAATGAAAAGGTAACACACAAAATGTTTTTCTTAATACACCTAGAATCATCTCCTCATTATTTATAAGGACTGAATTTTTATGGTAAATGTGTTAAAGTACACATTTAACCAAACTTATTTCAAAAATCCTTGCAGTACTTCTGTAAACATTTGTTTGCCTATAGATTAGACCTTCATTATTAGCTATCAATTGCAGAGAATTCTTCACGCTGGTAAAAGGAAATGTAAAATAAAATGCTCCTATCTGAGTATAGGCTTAAGTAACAGCTAAATTAAATCTTTGTGTTAATATTATTCATAGAAAGGCAGATGGGAGCAGAAAATGTTGCAATGAAGAATATGGAATGAGATGAGATCACAGCATCAGTCTGTCCTTTGTAGATCTGGACAATGATCACAGAGCCAGATTGGATTAGTGAAACCTATTTACCAGAAGTTCAGAGCAGTTGCATGAAGCTGAAAGGCAGTCAGTAGGGAGAGGTGGAAAATGCACCAGATTTACAGCTGCAGCGATGAAAATTTAGAAGTTTTCACCACTGTGATTTCATCCAAATGTGAGTACATAAAAATCTAACTGCTACAGTGTTGTCTTTTAGAAGGATGGGATGTTTAGCAACGGGGAAATGTTTGAAGCGAGCAGCTCATCTGTTCTGCCGTGCTGTGCTCTGCCTGCAGCCCAGCACTCGCTGCTGCTTTCTCGAGCTAATCCATGCAGGTGCTTCAGTACTGTGGCTCTGTAAAATCTTTGCTCTGCCAAAATTGGGAGATCTGGAATCGGTGTTGCTGTACCTATGAGGTAACTGCTAAAGTGACAGCTTGCAACTGTGTGGCTTTTCTGTGTAATAGAAAAGAGAATGAAGTTCTGCGAGCAGTTAGAAGTGGGTGAAGTGCATGAATGTTGAATTTAAGTCTGCTGGCTCAATAAGTGGAACATTTCCAAAGCCATGCCCTGGAAATGAATGCATGATTAACATTAATTGCTTCTAATGAAGAGTAAGAACCGGACAAAGCCCAGCCTGCATTTGATTGAACAAATTAGTTTAAACTCAATGGCTGCATATTTCAGCAACAAGAAAGCAGGGAAAAGCAGGGAAAACAAATTGTGGGGCCAGATCAGATCTTTACTTGCAAGCTGCAAGCATGAGCTCTCAGCTGCTTAATTTTGGAATATAAGTGGAAATGACAAAGTGAACCATCACTGTAATTGTATTTGTTGCCCTAAAGCTGGGCTGTACGTACAAACATCCTTTTACAGGGAAATCCACATACATTCTCTTCCTCCTCCAGCTCTCTGCAGAAATTCATGTTTGCAGGGACATCCTCGCAGCCCCACTGTTTGCACTGCTGCCATTGTAATTCCCACGCAAGGGGGTCACTCTGGCTACCTCTGTGATTCACCCTTCTTTCAATGCCTATTCAAGTAATTGCATGTTTGCTGGTGCTATGACTTCCTTTTCATGCCTTGCCTTTCTTCAGCCCCTGTAAGCCTTTTGCGACTCGTTCTGGGGGACAAGAGGGGATGAGAGACTGTGGATCATATGCACTCTGAAAGTAGGCAAATTCATTACTCTTCGGCACATTTATGCGTTGTTCCTTTTGCACCAGCCTGGGCAGCAGCTATAACAGCACAACAGCACTTGCTTCTGTTAGAAATCTTTCAAAACTGTACTCCTTACATTGTGTGGTAAAATACCTAAAATACCAGAGAGACAAACAGATAACTCCTTGCATCACTAAACTTTTCTGCACTTGAGTGTTTTGCTTATGAGCAATTAGTTTAGTCCTCACACAGTGAAATTCCAGAAGTAAAGGTGATGGAAGAAGCTTCAAAAACAACTTACAGCATTTTCCTAGGTTTAAAAAACCCAAACCACCTTCATTATATTTGTCTGGCTTTCATCCCACACTCATCATGATTTAAAATATATAATGTGTCCTGCAGGAGAAGACAGTGAGGATCCCTGAGGATATCACACCGTGCAGAACAGATCATAATCACACTGACAGCTTACCACACTCTAGGCAGGCAGACAACTTACTTGTGACAAGTTCAGTGTGGAAGTGCCCTGTGCTGCAATGGGCTGCCCCAGGCACCCTCCCACGTTCCTGTCCTGTTCCACTACAGCCACAGCACAGGCCAGAATTCCCTCTCTGGTGGGGTCCTAATGCTCAGTACTTATATCCTCACTGGGATGTGCAGGGATGGCTGTTAGACACACACAAGCTGTCGAGGAAGAGTAACTTTGGTCTCACTGCCAGCTCTGCTTTCCAGAGCCCTGGAAAGCCCAGTCACTTGTTATTCCTGCCATCTGAGGAGAGGAGTTTGGCTGCGGTAACAAGCAGCCTTGGATGACCTCCAGCTGCTTCCACAGCTCCAAAACTCTATGAACAGTAATACACAGCAGCCATAAGCACTGCGAGTCCTGGAGTTAAATGTATGCCAACAATGTCAAGGAAAGCTCACCTGCAGAGTAGGAGTCACCCATCATCCTATAACAAACCTTTCTGGCTCTTCAAAGCCTTTGGATTATACATGGAGCCTGAATAGGAAACCCCCATTCACATGCCTTGCCCCCAGGGTCAGCCTTTAGAATTGGAGTTAATTCTCCACATTTGGCAGCTTTCTGCAAGCCTGTTTCTGTCACTGGTGGCTAAATCCTGCAGCTCCAGTAGCCTGAACACAAGGCAGGGTAAGAGATGATGGGAGGGAGAGCTGGGAGTATTACAGTCTTTCAGGCCAGTTTCAAGTCTAACTCAAACAACAAGAGTTTAAAGACCCTTCACTTAGTCCAGTAAAACCATCACCCAAAACCAATTGCTTCAGTCCAGACAAAGACTTGGCTTATGGACCTGGCATCCTGTGTGTCTATTGGCTAGTGATTCTATGATTTTGGTGTCATCATGAGTCTAAAAAATAAAATTGAGAAACAGACTTTAAGCAAAATGTCCCAAGCTAAAGAACTGAATGGGTCATTTTGGGGATTGAAAAAGAAAAGATTAGGCTTAGTTCAAATGCTGTGCTTTGGACATCATGCAGTAAAAGTGAAATAATGTCATGAGGGAGTTTGAGCTTATTGATAAAGCCCCTTACTAGATGAAATCATAATAGTCTCCAAGTTAATTTATACACTACTCATTTCCTACTGAAATATTGGCAGGTGGGAGGCGAGATCAAAACTAAGGAGAAAGAGTGTTCCTCTTGGAAGCCTATGGGAGAGGTGCAGAAACTCGGGATGGGCTGTTGCCCCATGTCCACAGATGTCTGTATTGTATAGCTAGAGTATGGTCTCTGAGATGACATCAAAAAATACTTTCTTTTAGATTTTTTCAGCTGGAATCTTCCTTAAACCCTTTCTTCTTCCCCCTCTCTCCACCATGCCCCCAGTGTGTTCTTACAGAGGATTTTTAAAGGCACTTGTCCACTTCCACAGCATCTTGACCATGTTCCCGTTCTTCTTTTTGCAGCATGTAGTCCTGCCCGAAGACGAGCCAAAGCTACGCAGCACATCCTAACAAAGAGTGTAAGAAAAATCTCCTTTCCTCTCCCTATTTTTTTAAAATCCTAATTGGCTACACTTACCCTTAAAAGTGCTGTGGGTAAATGGGAAGCAGATCTTTCAGGGTGAAGAAGTGCTTCAGTGTCTGATGCAGGGAGTGGGCTGCGAAACAGAAAGGGGAGTTTCTATAAAGCTGCAGTTTATTTACAGAAGTGCTTTGAAACAAAAAAAATACAGTCTTGCTGTGCAGAGCCAGTCAAAATGAACATAATGGCTTATCAACATTGGCCATCTGAGGGAATCACAGACTTAATTCTAACCCATAGAGCCTTCACAATAATTCCAGAGAGACGTGCAGGAATGAAAAGTAAACAAATCATATCAATACATATGTATGTTAATCAAGTAGCCAGTATCATAGGGAATTTGGGAGAAAACCACCAAGCAATGGACTGTAACTCCAACCCTAATGGCTGGCACTGAGCCACCCAGGGAGGAAGTTTGTTCCCTGGTCCCAGTAGTGCTTGCCTGCCCTTGCCTCAGCCCTTGTGCAGAGGGCACAGAGGAAGCTTTACCCACTCCCTGCAGGCAAGGCACCCCCCAAATTAAAATAACTGAACATTTTTCATGCTCTGAGTAAATGTCTTGCGAGTTCGGGTGCTTTCATACATGGGTGTGAGGTTTCTTGTCTTCAGAGCCAGTTTTCCCTCCTTAAATCCACTTGACCCATTCACAACTCCTTCCCCAATCCTTTTAGCTAAATTGCAGGAATGAGAGTCTCTTCTGCATACCAAAGCACTTCTTACAAGTTTGAGACTCTTCTACCAAAGCATTTCTTCTCACCACAGACTTGTCTCCTCTCTAGCATTTTGTTGAAGTATTTTGCTCCATGGTCTTTCCTTTTTCCATGCCCTTTCCTACTTCCCAGCTCCATCCTCATTTTTAGAGAGCCTTTTCTTTGTATTCCTGATGTCCCCACAGAACCATGGGTCCTCCTTACCACACTTATCTGTGCACTGGAAAAAAACCTCACCACATTCACTCTCATCCCCTCTTTTGGTTATTAAAGCAAATCACAGGATCCCAGTACTTCACAGGACACCTGAAGTGGTCCCCAGGAAGAGTCAGTAACATGTGTGTTGTTTTTTGGGTAGAAACTATGCATGTGTACATTTTCCCAAATTGTGACCGTCTTGGTTTTGTCGGTTTTGTCCCACAGCTCAGGCTGAGATTTCAAAATTACTTTTCATTCCAAATGAGGATGAGTCAGACTGCTGGAGGGTTACTCAAAATAAGCCATTTTGAGATACCCACTTTTATTTGTTAAACCTTTGGTATATTTTGTTTTCCATGCAATATAAAAACAGCAGAAAAGTGTCCAAACCGAAAGTGAACTATTCTGACTTGATGAAACAGAATGCTCAGGTAATTCATCTCTTCTTTTTTTTCTTTTTGACAAAATGTCTCATAGAAATATTCAGCTGAAAATTTTCAGATGGCTTTCATCAAAATCAAGGGCAATTCCATGTCTGTTATCATATTCCAAATCTCAGTAGATCGTTGTTTCTACTAAATGGAAGCATCTAATATTTAATTTGGATTGGATCAGCTGCTGTGGCAGCACCGTACTCGTAAAGGCCTAAGAAAATAAGACAAGAAAGTCCCTGTTTTGCTGCTATATTTTAAGAGGATTGGGGTTTTTTTTTCCTTTGGGGCTTTCCTGACCCCACTTAAGGATGTTTGATTGGCTCTTAGTCATGATGCAGGCAGCATCGTATTAGCAGTGGGAGCACCAAGCCTGAGGAATGGTCTGCAGCTCCGGCTACGAAAACAAGGGTGGCTCTCAAACCAAAGTGACTGGCACAGTCACCTCTTAGACATTCCCTTTCTTCAGTGGGATGCAGCTGCTTACAGCTCATAAGCGAGCATTGAAATAAATTGCACATACTGGAAGAGATGTGCCTGTAAGGAAGTTGTGATTGTCAATTTCTAGACCCACAGAGAAGTCGCAGAATGATTATTTATTTTTCACTTTTACATCTGCACCTGCAGAGCTGTAAAAATGCCTCAGCCAGCATACAATCTCCTGCTCTGGTGATTGCAGTGGATGCATAACTTTAATCCTCAGCAAGGACAAAAATGGCAACCAACGTGGACATCTGCCAGACCTTTTTTTTTGCAGCAGAAATACTCAAGCAGTGTAGCATTAAGTGATTTAACATTCAAATTACTGACTGTGGGGGGGTAACTTCCATCACATACAAGAACCCATCCCAAAAGCATGATAATGACTGCAGAAGGGTGACAGAAAGGGGGAAGCACCTCTTTCTTTAGCTGAGTTTTTCACCAATGTGTATATTTGCAGTTCCTATTGCCCTATTAAAAGCTATTTCCAGTGATAGTAGATCCTTCCCTTCTCTTCCCTTCTTCTTCTAGCCCCAAAATCCCTTGGGTAGAACTGTCTGGACACCAGTACCTGGCTGCTTTACAAGAAAGTAGAAAATACCTCTGTGCGTGCTAGAGCTGCCATATTAAAAATTAGCTCAGCATTAGGCCATCAAAAAGAACTTAACCCTACAAATCTGGATTTTTCTCCACTAAGAAGCACTTTGTTGTTCAGACTCTAATTTTCAAAGTTTTATTCAAAGCTAGATATTTAATTGTCACCTTTTCTGGATGGTTGTAGGTTGGCAGTGGGATTTGAAGTCCAGATCAGGATGGCTGGAACAGCCTCTCTGCAACCATCCTGTGTCGTGCAAGCCCCTTCCCTCTTAACACAGCTGATTCTGACAGTGGGTATGCCAGGCCTCAGTGCTCCCATGTGCATGGCAAAACCCATAAAAAGAGAGTTTGCTGAGCTCTGATTTCAGAGTCGGCGTCCTGCAAACAGACTGGGCTGATCAAGGGATTTACAGGTTCTAAAAAGAGTAGGTTTTTAGAGAGCAGTTTGCTAATTCTGCGTAGTTTGGCTGACTCTGCCATTTGCACAGATTTAAATTTCCTGGTATATCTAGAAAAGAAAAGTGACTCCCAGTTGGTCCTTCTGCCTTACCCTAGGTACCCTAGAGAAATGTCAGCTCCACTTTAGATCAAAACCAAGCTACAGCCGGTTTAGTTTCCTGACCTAGATAAGTCTTTACATATTACAGTAATGGGTGAGGTAGCCAAAGTCACTGTGAAATCTTGAATTGGGAGATAAGGAACTCCCAACCTGTGCTACAACCGAATGCTGCAAAGATGTTCAATGAAGATATGTTATAAAGATTGCAGTGTTGTCTCCAGCTGTAGTGGAAAATGGCACTGTAATTTATTTATTCAGATTCTGCTGCTTGAAGGCATTTTGGCATTACTGACATCATAGGTAACGAGGAATCTCAAAAACATAGACAGTGTCCCTAAATAATTCTTGCTATTTAATCAAGGTAAAAATCCTGCTTCTTTTCCCCAAAGCATATTTCACCCTGTGCAACATGTAGGCAGAATGTTAAGTTTCAAGTCCATGGTGGTTTACACTGATCAAAAAAGCCACTTTCAGGATTAGAGGTGACTGCAGTCAGCATCCTACTTACCAAAAATGCTCTTTCCATGACAATGCAAAATAAGTGACCTCAGGTGTCTCAGTAGCAGAGGTTTGATGACATTTTCTGTCACACACCAGCTGAGTGTGACCAAGAGCACTGGGCATTTTTCCACAGACAGTGGGAAAATATGAGCTTTGTGGCATTCCTTGAAAGCTGAAAGAGCTTGGTTCACACAAGGCAGACTCCAAGGACTGTCATTAGAGACCCCTGCCAGCCACAGTCTCATCATATTAGTACTGAAGACAGGTGTCTCCATTGGCGTCACGATGGTGAAGGGGGTGATGCCCTGGTAAGCAGCTTGCAAGGTTTGTGTGGTCAGGGCGTGTGTGGACACAGGAGCCTGCAGCCTGCAAGGAGCTGCTGCAGAGGGATGCGGAGGTGCTGGAACAGGTCCAGGGGCAGCTGGGAGGGAGCCAATGCCAACAGCTTAAGCAGCAACAGGAGGCCTCTCACGACCAGCATCACCCTCATTTCTGAAATATCGGAGCAATGCTGAGGCTCGGTTCTTTTGGCAGCTTCAGATTTGTGATCAGTAGAGCTGGGAGCCAGCTGCGGCTTCCTTTAGCATGTGCTTATCTTCAAGGACACCAATAGTCCCTTTAACTTAACACTGGGCATGTCTTTAAGTAGTTTACAGCACACGGAGTTTGTTAAACTCTGTGTCAAAATCCGCAGAAATAGGAGAAAACTCCTATTCGGCCTTGAATTAGGCGTTGGTTGCCATCTGCCTTTTCCAGAAGTATTTTTGCCTGTTGTTGGGCAGTTTTTCCTCCTCATCCTGCTATTCAGTAGGATTTAGGTAATGTAGCCTTCTCTAGACTCCTGAGGGTACATGGAGACAAAAGAGTTAAAAGTGGTCAGGTTGGGATTTTTCTTCTTTCCTGTTTTGGAAAACATGGGTTTGCATGTTTTTTTATTCTGTGTAAAAATCACCAACACAGAATATTGCAGATAAATGGCAAACTGAATTAAAACTTAATTAGAGGAAATGGACAATTTGGCGTGAGCGGACATGCTTGAATAAGGTCTTGTTTTTATCTTGAGTGTGTGTAAGAAGGCAGAGCAGTAGATAGAACTATGGCTTTTTCTGTGCCAGTAGTGGGCTGCTCAGTTGTGGGTCTCAGTCTTGAGACAAAATAACTATATTTATATCTAAAACATGTAGACAGCAACTCCCAGTCATCAGTTAGATGCAAGTAACTGCTTTTCTCATGATCTTCCAACACAAGTAAGTCTAATAGAAAATACTCTGAATAGTTGCCATGTGTCTTGTTTCCTCTCTGGTTTGGATCTTCATCCTGTTTAAGTGGGTCTCTGTATGTCAGCAGCAAGCCTTTAGGGAAGAGTAAAAAAACCCCAACAAAGTATGAAACACTATTTCCCTGCTGTTGGAACTTTGATCTTCTTGAGAAAACTCTTTCCAGACCATCCCGGATAACAGTCCTGATGAATCCACTTCCTAGAGGTGCATCCCTGCTTTTTCAAACTCACATTACCTCTGGCCTCCCCAGCTGCCTGTGGCAGCACAGTGAGTGCCATGGCTTAGTTGTAATTGATTAGAAAAGAACTTGATTTTGTTCACGCTTGTTTTCAGGGACTGATGGGGGGGGGTCTGATGCTCAAAGTTGCAGCTGTCAGTGAGTTTTGTTTGTGTGAGCCAATGTTTGCAAAAATTAATCTCTAGGAGCACAATTCCTCACTGCCTCATATTCTCTGTAGTCATTTACTAGGTACAGAACATAAGTTCAAAAGACAGGAGAGATCATAGGGAAACAGCATTTGTAATTCACATTGCATAAGTTTGACTGATTTTCCAAGATGTGATGCAATAAGAAATTAAATCTGAGTTATCTCAGAGGCACATCCTATTCAGTAGAGCCTGGAAAAGAGCGCATTTCAGTCTCCTGAGGAGAATACAGACAGGTGCAACTAAGTAGCTGGGTCCCAGAAAGACCCAGCAGGATTTTCCCAAACTTCTATAGAAAGCACAGAAGCTGGAGCCTAACAAAATCCCACAAATCCCACAGTCGCCACCTGACAAAATCCCCCTTGGATGACAGTAAAGCGGTCGGAAGAACAAGCAGCCTTTCAGCTCCCCCATGACCTCGACAGACCACCTAATCCCCAGGGCCGGGTGTAATGGTGGTTTTCCTCTCCCCTGTAGGTAGTGGCCATATCGGACCGCCAGCCCCACCAGGGCGACCTCCTGCAGGTGCTGTACGAGGCGAGGGGCGAGGAGGAGGCGCGGGGCGTGGGCTGCCTGCAGGGCGGGCAGCGGGGAGCCTGCCCCGCCAAGGGCACTGCCCGGCACGGTAAGTACCGGGAAAGGGCTTGATTCCTCCGTGGCTGGAGAGCATTTTCAGATATATTGCGGTCTTCCAGTTTGCAGCGAAGCAGGCACTTTATTATGTACCTGGAGGATAATTCCATGCTTAAAATATCCAGTGGAATTAATGAGATAAGGGCCGTGGCATTGCTCAATTTATTCAGAGTCATAAACACTCCCTGACACTATTTTAGAGATTATACATTGTAAATTACTGAGTTTGCCTGAGTCATCTTATTATATAAGATCGCTGTTCAGCTGCTTAGAATTAGCCAGAACATAATCATTTGGGATGAGATTTCAGATTCTGGATGTCAGCCACAGACCTGAATTTTTGGCAGCCAAAACTTGTTCAGCATATTTGTGCGAAACCATGAAAGAAAACTACAGCTTGCCAATACAAAACCAAGGAGATGAATAAACATAAACAGAGTGGTCATTCAGCTCCTCCAACTCTGGTGTGTTATGTTTGGAAGACTGAAGCTGGAGCAGGGCTGTGCAGTTTCACATGGGATGGCCTTTTGATCAAAAACACATCTTTTGCTCTCCTTTGAAAAGTCACCCAGATGCAGTCAAGTCATATGCCTTTAAAGAAATCCCACATGACATGATTTTCCAAGAGAAACTGGACATTTAGGTGCTAAAAGGTAATAAATCTCTGAAGCAGGTCCATGAAAGTACATGTTCCTCACATTGCTGGTCTGAAACCGCACTGCACGTAAGCCATCCCGTTAAGAGCACAGACCAGACAAGAGCAGGGCCTGGGAAACTGGGAAGGAAGAAACTGAGCCTGGGACCGTAAGGAAAGATCTCAAATCAGGACCAGAGCCAAGATGTGGCTGAAAAAAACTGGAGCTTCAGGACTGGAGCAGGGACAGGAGGAGGAGTGGCTGGGACTGGCTACAGGGTTAAGGATGGCAGAGAGCCAGAGAGGCAGAAAGGAGGGACTGCTGGTCTCTGCTGTTATGGGAGACAAGAGGCAAAGGGTGACAGAAAGGTGCAAATGAGAAAAAGCTGTAGAAATCTAAACAGAAGAGCAGAAAAGGGGGAAACAGGTCTCATAGGAGGAGAAAGGGAAATGAGTAGGCAGAACTTAGAAACTAAGTTTAAATTAGAACAAAAACAAACAAGAGAACACAGATGAGGCCATTAGCATGGTTATAGCTGGCATCAGAAATCCTGCACAAACAGCAAAGCAGAAGGACAGTCCATTCCAGCATGTGAGAGGGCACTTCTGGAAGGGGAATTCACACCACATCTAGCCATCACTGTCCTGAGGGGACCAACTACAAACCTGAAGCCATGAGGAGTTTCTTTGGCTGAGATATTTTGCTAAAAGTTTGCAAGAATGTTTTCTATGTCTAATAAGAGGAGGGACGAAGGGAAGAATCAGACAATGTAAGAGAAAACAAAACCACATAAAAAGAAAAAAATATGGGCATTAGCTGAAGCACTGATGCCTGGATCCACTTGCTGAATACTGTTAGTACCTAATATGCAAGATGAGGAGGTAATTGCATTAACTTTGACATGAGGGATACAGTAAGGTACCTAATGGAATTACTGGAGGGGAGTGGAGCAGGAAGCGAGAAGGATATTTACCATAGTCAAATATTGCCCCCAGAAGGAGAGGACAGTTCTGATTGCTAAGTCATTCTGGAGAGAGCACTATAAGCAACACCCTGGCTATTTCCATATTTGCTGTCATTATTTGTATTCCAGTGGTCACTGTGGCAGAGAGGTCCATACTCCCGCAGCCAAATAGGAGGATTTGGCTTCAAGAAAAAATCTGGCATCCCTCACTCATTTATTTCTTTGGCACAGTGAGCAGGAATGTCAGTGAGCATTTAGCCATGGATAAGTTATCGGATTGCGTAATTACTTGAAACTGAAGAGTAACCTTCAGAGTTGAGGACAGCAGAGAGAGATGTCACTCAGCTATGGGCAAAAAGGTGGAAATCCCTCCCTGTGACAGGGTAGACATAGCACACATCTCTGCCTAGGTTAAAATAACTCTCCAGGGCAATCCAGAGAGGAGAGAATGATCTAGGCAGGACAAACCTGCAGTGGGGACTGAGGGGAGCAGCATTTGGGCTCTCTGCCTGTAGAGACACATGAGTGTTTACAGAGGGGGAAAGGGCTGCCACTTAGCTTGGTCTGCTAAGGGCAGTTTTGTGATCTCATTTGAAAAATCCAGGAGCAAGCTAAGAGACTTTCCAGAATGACTTAAGAAATTCCACAATCACTTATTTTGACATCACAATAGATGATCATAGTAAAGAAAACTCTGCTCTTTTGGCTATAATCAAATCTGGTGGGACTATAAGCTGTATCTGGGCTCTGTCCATGTCTGGGTTTTACTGCATGGAAGAAGGTTTTTCATACAAGCTGTGCCAGTGGGATAACTGCAGATAATATCATGTTTCTTATGCTTTGCAGTGGGAATAACTGAACGAGAGTCATCCAAGTCCTATAATCACCTGTTGGATGGAAAATCTTTGGTAAGCAAATAGAGCAAGACCAACTACCAATCCATCTTAAAACCTTGTGCCTGTCAGCATGTCCTACAGTAACAGCATGTCAGTCTGTTGCAGTACCTGCAGATTTCACAGCCTTTGCTGAAGCTTGAAACATAATTTATGCCAGAGGATCCCTTAGCTGGGAGTGGAGCAGAGTCTGGCATAGGACAGAGAGCTGCCCCTCAGGAAGCAGGAAAAGCAGTGGGATGGAAACAGGCATGCTCCTCTTCTGGATGCTCAGCCACCTGCAAGAGCTGGGAGAAATTAGCCTCTTGTCTCTCAGGGAATTTCACAAATTGGAAAAAAATAATTTCTCAAGTGGCACAAACATCAAATAATTTGTATTCTCCAGAGTGCCAACCTGACAGGATAATCGCAAAAGTCAGAAACGTCAATAAAGAGTTGATGGGAAAATTATCATACAAAACCCCAAAAAGTGTTCTCTAATGGACAGAAAAAATATTTTGGTTAAAAATTACTCACCTTTAATAAAATGTTCTCCCTCCCTTCTTTGTCTTACAATCCCCCTCCAACTTTCAAAGTCCTTACATTGAATAAAAAGAAACTTTTTCAAAGAGAAAAAAATTATTTTGAATAGTTTCTGGCCAACACCAACCAGTCCATGCTATCAAAACTTTATGGCTTCAGAGGCTCTTTTGGATGGCTGAAGCATGCCTACTAGCTGATAGCTGGGCTACATGAGAAAAATGACAGTACAATATTTAAGGATGGTTAAAACGAACATCATTCAGTGTAATGAATCTAATCAAACCTACCAATAATTAACACAGTTAAATTTCAAAGGATGCTTGCCAAAGTGGTTTCAAACATCTCTAAGTCTTAGGATACTTGAAAAACACATCTAAATGTACCCAGTCTCAGATTAATCCTACAAGAAATAGCCCTAGAAACCTTAAGACCAGTTATGGTAGTGACAATAATATGAACATTTTTTTCAGGATTTCCAGTAAAATCAATAAGTGTGCTTACTGCCTGAAATAATGAGATCACCTCACTTTTTTTTTGACATTTTTTTCTATTTCTGGGCAATTCACACTTTAATTTACCATCTTGGAGGATATGCTATTCTCAGAGACCTGTTTATGGGAAAACATGACTCAGTTCAGGCGGGCAATTTATGATCAAATAAGACAAAGAGGAAGTGGATGATCAGGCACTTGTGGGGCTGTGGCAGAATTGGAGCATAACCAGGGCACCCCACACCACAGAGCAGCACCCAACAAAATAGGGAAACATTTCTGAATGCCCAAGGAGCTGTGATGGCTGAGACATCTGCTTCCCAGGCAGCCATAGAGGTGGGAAGCTGCAAGAGGCAGGCTGCTCAGTCTGCACAAAACCTCACTGCCTCAGGAAGCTAAACATAAAAATTGTGGAATAAGAAGTTCTGCGAGCATCCCTTCTTTGACGGGAGGTGTCACTCACTCATACAAATCCTGTGCTGAGCTCAGTGGCAACATTCACATGAGCAACAGGTAATTGTGTGGGTGAGAGTTGGGCAGTCAAGTCCTTAACCTGCTTTCTCTTGTTAAGAGATTTACAGTATTTATTGGTTTTCTTAAAACAGCCTCTTTCCTCAGATGAACCGGTGTCCCTACTCATCAGTGGCATTTCCTAATGATGTGCTTTATCCTCCCACAGATTTCTCCATCTCCAGTTGCCCACATCACAGTGAAAGCTGTGGCTGTCACGGGCTCACCCACACGTGAACACACTTCTACGGAAGAGTAAGTCCCTTCCACCCTACAGCCATGCCTCTTTTTTCCCAAAGGCAGGGAGAGATTGGTAAAGGAATGCTGATTTTATTATCAGCCATGGCCATTTATACAGCTGTCTCAGTGCCCATTACAGCTCTACTTTATCACTAGAAAAAAATCATCTTAATTCAAAGTATAAGTATTTTCCCCCTAGGAAGTCTATAATATTTGCCCTAAAATATAATTAGAAAATGTAATTAATTGAAAAAAAAAATTATGTCTGTAAATCTAATTAGGGAACAGCTTGACCATAGTACAAATGCACTCATCAGCAGGGAGTTAACCCAGCCATGGATCTGGGTGGGATTTGAGATGCGATTATTTTCTCCCGAGGGACAGTAGCTAGCTCACTGTCACAGTGTCCTCGCACTCCATGCACAGAGATGTAAATTCCCCTCAACCAGTGGAGCTCACCACTCCTGGGCACTGTCACATGGTCCCTGGGACTTTGGTGGAACGGCCCAGCTCTCTCCTTGGGCAATCCCCCCGCTCCTTGTTGGGTGGCAATTGCTAGAGAGGATGCACTTAGAGCGGTCCCGCTTGTAGCCCGTCCCCTTGTGTGAGTGACCCCTCTGACACTGAGGGAACAAGGCCACCAAGCTGAGTGGTGGCAGCTGCAGCATGCAAGCCCCCAGACCCACAGAGCCTCTGCTCATTCCAGACTTGCCAGTCCCAGGGATGGACCAGGCACGGACACACCTTTCCAGCCAGGCAGCTCTTGGTTCTGAGTGGCTGGTCACCATATGCAGGGAAGAAGGGCCGGGGAGAAGCCCTCTGTACACATCTGTGTTTATTTTTTAGCCACAGGCAGCGCTGGAGGAAGACAACAGAGTATGACCTGGCCCTGCCACCAGGAGCAGAAGCTTCCCTACCACTGACAGGAGGCAACCTGTGCGGGACACCCAGCCTCCTGAGGAAGATGTGGATGAAGCACAAGAAGAAGTCAGAGTACCTGGGGGCAACAAACAGTGCCTTTGAGGCGGACTGATAAGGCTCAGCATCACTGGGAAGGGCAGAAGGTCCTTTAGCAGGACAAGGTGCTTTAGGATCAGTGAGGGAACAGACATAGCACAGCTCATCCAGGAAAATGATATCCTTTTTATTACTTGATGCCATTGCCTCAGAACAGTGGGAGAAAGGCTAACTAAGGTAAAAATGGTGAACATGAGGCAACTCAATGGCCTTTCCTTGTTGCATTACACTAAAATCCCAGCTATCCCACTAGATTTACATCTTGACTCAATGATGCTGAGACTACTGCTGACCCATTCACCGTTCTCCATGTCCTGTCTGAATGAGCTCGGACTTGCAACAAGAAAAGCCTGCCAAGAGGTTTGTGTATTCCTGCAAGGCAACAGCTTGATTGCAGAGTGCCATTAAATCCCAGAGATCTACTTGTGCACCACTGCTTGTCATCTTTCCCCTCCCATATCATGAGATGAAAACTACATCTTGCGATATGCTTGGCTGAATGTCACATACTAAATATTTCTTTTCCTTCAGTTTTGATGTTCAAGATAGGACTAAAAGATGCAAAAATTCTAAAACAGTAGGCCAGAACTGAGCAAGTTTGCAAACATATGTACCAAGTTTTCCTATGCGACAAGTGATTTGTGTTTTAAGGTGT
Organism: Dryoscopus gambensis; assembly: GCA_013389985.1. Lineage (NCBI taxonomy): Eukaryota > Metazoa > Chordata > Aves > Passeriformes > Malaconotidae > Dryoscopus > Dryoscopus gambensis. Next base: position 24,064 of record WEIT01030464.1, on the reverse strand, counting down.
CCTGCCAGATCAAACTATGAGCAACAGGATAACCTCAAGGGATACTTTCTGCTGTAGAACCTGCTTATAAGTTAAATGCTAGTCAGCAATTTACCCTCTATCCATGTGGTAGAGGATATTACATTAAGTGCACAAAATACTGGGAGGAAGGAAAATTTGTAAATGGTGCAACTAGGTGACTAAGTATGAGATTTTTGCATGTAAGAGACCCATGCTTATGAATAGATGGATTTAATGGAATTTGCTTTAAAAAAATTTCTCTCTTTTTTTTTTTTTTTTTTTTTTCCAGTTTAGAAATTTCTGGTCAGGTCCCCTTCAGCTTTTCTCTCCAAAAAGAACAAAACAGTTTTACAAAAAAAGTTTTCACCACTGTTATGGACAATGTTATATTAGTTATGAGCAGTACTTGCCTTCTCTGAGTGCTCTCCTAATTATTATAAAAAACATTGGTTTCCCTAAATACAGAACTTTATATTTAAAGTTGGAGGAGGCGTATCTCCTGTTGTTCATAGTATTGATGACCTCTAACCTAACTGCCAGTGCAGCAAAGCGTAAATCAAAAATAAAGGTCTTACTCTGTGACAGCAGCAGAGGGAAGGAGCTCCCATCTGGAACTTGCTTGCCTGCAGCCAGTGCAGTGAAATGCCATCACAGACAGTGCCATGGTAGTGAGGGGCAGCTGGCCCTGGTCAGGGGTCACTAGCTCAGGAGTACCAAGGGACCACCTGGATGGAAGGGAAAGGCAGCCAGGTCTCCTGACTTTGTGCTGAGTGGGGTGGAGCAGCACACAGGAAAAGTTTGCAGCTTGACAGCCTGAGCAACAAAAGTTAATGGAATGGGAAAACAAGTGGTGCAGCCCAGTAGCTTTACACAGCATATGTCCCTCATGGCTCCAAGGAGGGCAGCAGGGAAAACCTTTTTAGGGCTGGACATGACGGAAATGGTAGTAGGATGGGGATGGAAGTTCTTATTTTAAAAGGTACTGTGGTTTTTCATACTGCTAGAGCCAAGTCAGTCCAGAGTCTGCCAAGGAGAGAGAAGCACTACACCTGCATGAAATACCTCTGTCAGCCCTCCTGTTCAGCTGTCTCTCACTGCTTCAGTCACAGGCTCCTCCTTCAGAGGTGCTCAACTAGTCAGAGGACAACTTTGCACCTAGAAATCATACAGACTCTCCCTCCTCATTACCAAAGGCAAAAGTCCTTCTCTGGTCCAGCAGCCTGACACAGGGATGATCTGCTCTCCTGCTTTTATTTCTTGCTTCTGGGAAAGAAGGAGAACACAGCTCCTTATGAGCCACATGCTGGCAGTGGCGACCCAGGATCAACTATGAGTTCTCTGCCCTGCATGCAAGAGCAGTGCTGACACCCACTGAGGGCTGCACACCTGAACAGCACCAGAGCAGGTTTCTCACAGGGGTCCACCCCACCTTTAAATTAGAGCCCGGCACACTGACCCCTGTGCAATGGTCTGAGCACCCTAACCCTGCCAACATCAGGTCCCTTATGACTGAACCAAGTTGGAGCCATGGTCAAGAGTTTCCTAAAACACCTTTTACAAATATCACCAACCACACTTCAGCCCCCTCCTCAGCCCATAGAAATCCCACCAGAAATCCATACGTGTATTTTTACACATATAGGTAAATGTAGTAAATTCAGTGGGACTGCTCCCTTGCATAGCAATACATACATTCAGAGTAGGGAGAACAGCAATCACTAGTTCCCTTTTTTGGTCTCATTTCCTAAACAAAGCAAAAATAAGGATGATGGACAGACACTTGGAAAAGTCCATTTGCTGAATTAGGTGTAATTGAGAGAGTGAGCATTTGTGGTACCTGCCCTTGTAGCTAACACGGCCCATAAAGCACCCAAACACAGTCCAGGGAAGCAAGAGTTTTGTCTGTTGAGAAAGTTGCATTGTAGTAGTAGTATTTAATTTGTTAATTAATAGCTTTAAGCAGTATGAGGATGAAGGTGGAGATGATTAATATTTCTTCTAAATACTTGCTGTATCTTGACGTGTATTTATGTTTTTCTTATTTATTTAATTTATAATTTGGATCTGCAAGAGAAGGAGCTATTTAAAAGAAGCATTTTAATTTCCTTGTATTCCAGGAACTGCTGTGGAGATTTTTTGTATTGTAGTAGATATTTATTTTATTGATTAAAAAGTATGTTCTATTCTTAAAAAAACACCAAACAACAAAATAAACAAGTAGCATGTGGTAACATACAGGTCTCAGAGACTTAATAGCTTTTGGGAAGCATTTAGTGGAAAGTAAAGGAGGCTGTATGGTACTGAAAAAAGGTGAACACCTGATAGCAAAAAACACAAACTTTGTTCTCCGCAGCCTGAAAGTGTGCTTGTGAGGAGCTTCAGAATTGTACAGGTGGTAGAACCGTTGCTTGTTATCAGATGTGCAGAGAAAAGCCCTGGCACTATCAGCAGTTAGAAATCAGATACACCTTTACACAGCTGACCTCAAGCATATTCCAGACACGATATTTGCGTCACCTGGCTCCCATCAAATAAGAGTGCCAAGACAGAGACTCCTCAAAGGTAGTTAAGGCTCTAGTAGAGAACAAATCCTACAAGTTGTCAACAAAGTCACTGAACTTACCTCAAACACAACCCCATCTATGGAAAGCCCCTGCTGAACCACAGCCCAACCAGAGGTGGATGGCACAGGACTGCAGGAGCCCAGCCTAGGGAAGATCATTCAGGACTGCAAGTGGAAAGACTTCAGGGTACAAGGAAAGAAAGCATATGGTGTTGGCATGGTCCACCAACCCAGACTTCACAGCTCTCCATTATAGGATGACTTGTTCCCTGCCTGCTGCACTGCCCATACTCACACAGCTCCAGTAAAAAGTTGTCATGTTTCTGGCCCTTCCATTACAGGCACCATCTATGTTTAGTATGAGCAGCTAGGGAGTGTCATCTCAGTGAGTGTCCACACCACAGGACTTGGCACAAATTTTTTCCAGGACCTGGCCTCTGCTGGGAACTTGTCTGTGAATATCTGACCTTTAGCTGTGCATTAAAAATACCAGCATGAGTATGGAAGCAATGTGGATATGCAATGTATTTTCCAGATGAAGCTGTACAGAAAGCTGTGTTGGGCTGACTCCAGCACACCATCAGAAAAATGTGGAACAGTGATTACAAAAATAAGTGAACTGTACCATTTCTCCACCAAAACCAGAAGCTTTGTTAACTGTGCAGTCAAAAGCATCACCTTTGGCACTACCAGACACAAGCCTGTTGTCATAATTTGTTACATCTGTGAGAAGATGCATTATTCAGACATGTTTCATGTCAGTTTATAATTTGGTGTTCCCCAGAACTAGAGACTGACTAGGGCACCAACCTGGCAGAAAGGGACTGCAGGATGACAGTCCATCCCCCTTACAGTCATTTATAATTCATTTCCCAAAAATAAAAAGGTTTCTAATTTCTCCTCACCATTTCAAAACCACCTTTGTGATAGAAGTACTCACTAAAATATGCAAATTACTTTGCATACCACTTTATTTAAATAAACTGTAGTGAATTTAGGCTAGGCTAATATATAAAATAATTCCTACCGATGCATGAAAAAAAACCACCTCAGATATGCCTTGCCCACCTTTCTTCCCCTTTTGCTCTCATTTGACAGATCCTGTAGCAAACAGGGTTGTGACTCACAGAAGAGTCAGTCAGAGACACATCACTGAGGCAATACCACACACTTTATACAGAAAAATATTTGAACTCAAGCATTGACATCAGTGGAATAATGTTACTTCTGTAAGTTACCCAGTCAGAAAAGTTGCAATATCAGAACTTGTGCACACAAAAATTGAAAAAAGTCAGATTTCTCAGATGAGACCCCTGCTAAGGAACTCTACAAACAATACAGATGTCAAATAGACCAATTATCTAAGTGAAGTTTCTAAAATATCAGCTTTAACACCATAGATGATTCACAAGTGAGCAGCTCAACCCTAAACCTTTGAGGTGAGTAATGATGTTATTCTGGGTAGTCCCAACCTCCTCCTTATGATTACCTCCTATGAGTATATCATCAGTGTACTGGTAAACTTTCTCTTCTACTGATATTTTTTCCAAGTCTTTTGCCAGAGCATGGTGAGCTAAAGCGAGTGAATTCTTGTACCCCTGTGGAAGCCTAGTAAAGGTATACTGTTTCCCCTGTACGCAAAGGCAAACTGATCTCGATCCCCTGGCTGCAATGGCACCATAAAAAACTTGATATCTTTAATATCCTGTGTGCCTGTTCCTGAATGGTGGCTGTGAGCTCAGCGATGTTTGGTGCAGCTGCTGTTAAGGGGTCTGTGTCAGCACTGAGGTGGCGGTAGTCTACAGTTCATCTCCACTTGCCATTTGGCTTTTGAACTGGCCATACCAGGGAACTGAAAGCTGAGTGAGTGGGGATAACCATTTCCATTTTTTCAAGTCCTCTAGGACTGGGGAAATTTCCTCCCTGGCTCCCAAGAGCCGTGGATAGAGTTTGACATTTGTTGGTTTTGAAGGGGAAAGATTCAGGGCCATCTGTAACAGTCTAACAATGGCTGAGTGGTTCCAAAGGACCACTGTTGCCCTAGATAGTTGTAAGTTCTCCCCTTCGAAAGATCCAGTCCCAGTAAGCTTCAGGGGAAGCTGTCTGTTGCCATGGTAACAGTTATGCTATCATCTTCTCCCAGTAGTCTTTTTCTCTTAGTGAACACTAACTGCAATGGTAGGTACTGGTCGTGACACCCCTAATGCAATCACTACACACAAGGGCCATTTGGATGGGACAATCCCTCAGGTGGTGGCAGCTTGTTTAGTCAGGGCTGATACTTGAGCCCCAGTGTCCACTAAAAACGTTAGGAATTGGTTTTTGGCTCTGGGAGCTACCATCAATAGATGTCTCCATGTCCATCATCAGTGAGCTGTCCAACATAAACCGAGCTGCCACTCCCCCACATGCTTGAAGGGAGCGGAGCTTTTCGTTTCCCTGTTTTGGTGTGTTTAGTACACGTTCTTCCCTGCCTAGGTCAATTAGAGGGGGTGCACTCAGGATCATACTACATTTCTCTGCCCTTGGTTTCTCAAACATTTTGTCCAGCCATTATAATACCACCTCTTCTAACTTGTCCAGGGGAGACGATCCATTAGTTTTAGAGATTCTCTTCTGCTACCCTTGTGACCAAATTGCCTCTCGTGAGTGGGCGCTCCTGCCAAACCTGATTGGTACAGGGAGGAATCCTGTGTGAAATCCTTGGAATAAATCAGGCGGTCCAGATTAGAAAGATGTAAGAGCAGCAATGTTGAGGCCCTTCCGGGATCACCTTGGCATGCCTTTTCCAGCCCCAATGTTCCTGGAGCTGTAGGCTCTTTCACACTCTCAACTCTAACCCTAAGCTACATGGTATTCAAAACTTCTTTTAAGTGGCACAACTCTTATTTAAATATATGGGTACGCAAATCACTAATATAAAAACTGAAGTGTTTAGAAGGAAAAAAAAGGAGTTGAATATTTAATTCAGTTAGATGAAGGCCCAGAAAACCTCAGGAGTTGAGTTCAAATGGGGACAATTCAGGATGAAATGGAAGCAGTGTGAATGATGTGCCTCTTCTTAGCCATCAAGTTGGGGTCCCTACTAAAAGAGACATCATATTTAACAGCCTTTAATTGATAAGCCCTGTGGAGTAGTACACGGCCTCAGAGCTGGCCCGAAGGTGGCAGATCAGACACTTGCTGGCAGCCCCCAGTCCCAGCCAGGTGTTTCACCACATCAGACCTCCTGTCCCACAGATTCACCTGCCTAACATTTGACTCTGCTTTATTTTAGACTGATATTTTCCTACTGAGCCGTCACGTTTTGCATAGCACTGAGTTTCAAAAGGTAGCACACAATCTATGTCAGATGCTCCCTTTTTGGGAGAGGATGGGGTTCACTGGACCATAAAGCAGAAGAGACATGCAAAGGCCCCTGCAGCATGCAGAGTTCTTCACCCCTGTCTCTGACAAGGCACTTTTGGGTGAAGTGAGCCCTGGGTATGGCCATGCTGGGAGCTGACACTGCAAAACCAAACACTCTGCCTGTGATGTGCCAGCACAAGCAAAGGTGGGGCTCAGGACAAAACAGTTTCCTCATCAAAGCTGTTGCCTGAGTAACAAGGACCACTGTACACACAGAAAAACTTCAGAAATTACAGCCCACTTTGGCAGTGACCTTAAAGATCACCTAGTTCCAAGTCCCTGTCATGGTCAGGGACACCTTCCCACTAGACCAGGTTGCTAAAAACCAGCCTGACTTTGAACACTTCCAGGGATGGGGCATCTACAACCTCTCTGGACAACCTGTTCAGTGCCTCAGTACACCCACAGTGAAGAATTTCTTCCTAATATCTAATCTAAGCCTACCCTATTTCAGTTTAAAGTCATTCCCCATTGTCCTGTCTCTACATGCCCTTACCAAAGTTCCCCTCCAGCTCCCTTGTAGCTCCCTTTAGGTACTGGAATTCTGCTCTAAGGTCTCCCAGGAGCTTTTGCTTCTCCAGGCTGAGTAGCCCCAACTTTCTCAGCCTCTCTTCAGGTGCTCCAGCCCTCTGAGCATCTTCATGACCCTCTGCTGGACTTGCTCCAGCACATCCAAATCTTTCTTATGTTGCAGGGCCCCAGAACTGGACACCATAGTCAGGTTTCACACTACTTATCTATAATGAACCCTTATAAATGGTGTTCATCAACATTCAGACTGTTACAATTTCTATTCATTTCGTCTCAATTGTAATATATAAAAATCCAAGCCTGGCTAACAATTTTTAAAAATCATTTACAAATAGAAATACGAAGTTATTTAGCTGACAGCAATGTACTGGAAGTGGGTCATCCCATTAGCTGAAGAGACACAAATATTCTAGGGGAAAAAAATAAAGAATAAGAAATAAGCCTCAAATAATTTTCCTCCATGGACAAAGCCTTTGACAAGGAAACTCCCAGTGGCCGACACACTGGGCTTCTGTGCCTCAGTGCACCAGCCACATGCAGCAAAGGCAAAGGTCTGTGCAAAGCTGATGTGCGGCAGGCAAGGTTGCGAATGGAGGTTGCTGCCATTCATCCTGGGGGTTTGCAAAGGGACCTTTCTTTCGTGAATGTTGCAACCACCTCAGCTGACACCTGACCCATGCACTCTGCCTGTGAGGCTGTTTTGGAACCAGGGACAAGGCTCTCACCAGACACAGGGTCTCCGTGTGGAAAGCAGAGATACTCAGTGACAGTGCAGTACCTCAGGTAACCCCCGTCCTTCCCTGACCTTTGCCACCTAAAGAAAGGAGGCAGTGTGACAGAGGAGTCGCCCCAGCTGTGCAAAACAGCTACGGTCTGGTTGCCGTCACTCCAGCACCTGTTTTGCCCATGTCAGTCCTCCCTGCAGGTAAGAAGTGGGAAACAGCCATGCAGTTCCTTTCCAGGGGCCCTGTGGAGCAGAAGGACTTGGCCCATTCTGCCTTCCTCTGTGGCTCACGACATTCCCAGCCATGCCACAGCCAGCCCCCTGTGCCTCCTCATGCCAGGGAGGACAGGTCAGCGCAGTGCTTGCATATCTCTTGTAGCAAACATGTGGAACAGGGTCTGGCCCCATTTTCGCACCAGCCATGGCAGCCAGACACATCGAGGGCCTCTCTGCAGCCTGTGCCCTCAGCTTTGACTCCCAGGGTTAAAAATACCTACCTTCTGCCAGGCTGGAGACACCCATGTAATGAAAGCTTAACCAGCGTGATCAGTGGAGATGGAAACCCTCCAAGTCCAAGCACGGTGGGGGCCAGCAGCTTCCGCCCCACAAATAAAGGGCCAGTTAAACCCTTCCTCACCCAGTCCAGTCACTAAAGCCGGCACCAGCAGCTCTGTACAGATAGCAGGGTAAAGAGGAAGACTGCATATTCCAGCTGATAACAACCTTTGTGCAAAAGCAAGAGAAATGGCTTATACACACAACTCTTGTTTTTAGCCATGAACGGCTAGCTTTCAGCAGCCTTGACACTACAGGAGCCCCCAGCAGGCATCTGGAATATTGTATGAATTACCAATGCAAAAATCACACACTAGCATTGTCCTGACACAGAGCATGGCTCTGACCCCAAGTCAGCTTCACAGATTTTTCTCAGCCTTCAGGTCACCCCACTGGGTTGTCCAGGTCCATTACCAGGTTTTGGGGTGCATCACTCCTCAGAAACCCAGGAGAGACGTGGGAGGGTAGTGGATGCTCTTCCTAGAGGGTGGGAAATCCCTGCCCTTCCTTTCTGGGTATCCTCTATTGAAGAAGAGAGGCAGGCAACCACCCCAGGTGTGCAGATGTAAATGCTGCTTTATGCAGACACAGGGTCCATCTTCACATCTCTCCCTATGTCACCAGCTAACCTGGCTGGCACCATCATCTTCTGACTCATAGGTGCCTGCAATTCTCTCAGGAGAGAATTGGTATTAACAAGCTTGCAAGTTGCTGTTCTACAAGACATTTAAAGGCTCAGTAAAAGCAGACATCAACAAAATAAAAATCTACTCCAGCTAATCCAAGTACCTAAAAATAGAGTACAAAAACTGCTCTGCTCCGATAAACCTACACATATTTATGAAGTCACAGAATTGCATCACAGCCACTGAGCTGGAAACTTCAACAATGACTATTAATATAAGATGTGGAAAAGCAAGTTTCAAAACTCAGACAGAACAGGCATAAAGTTGACACACAGCTCCGGACAGCCCATGGATGCTCAGTTTTCAGTAGTTCACCTGAAACACAAAACCAGCACATGATGCAGTCATCAAAATGCTGAAGGAGGCTCTGACCACTCCTAACTTCTTGGACTGTGCCCTGCTGCCATGGAAGCCTTCTCCACAGGCTTGAAGGGGGGAATCGCTTCATGCCAAAGGAGAACACTTGCCTTCACAAAAGGGACCCCTCTGAGCAAACTTCAGCACAGTCTGTGTTTAGTTGCTCACAGTTTTGGACCTGATACTTTCCATGAGGAGCAGTATTTTTTTGAAAGAACTCAAGGCACCTTGCACACTTCCTTATTCCAGGATCTGAAAAATGCTAAAAAGCCCTCTGCCCTCAAATCTCTTTTTTGATGCATCACAATAGACTAATAGATGTTTGGGGTGAAGTTAGAGATAAATGAGATTTCGGAGCCAGTTTTATGCAATAATCAGGTCAGCTGTTTACAGCAATCACTTTTGTCCCTAGAAATCATCAGGTCAGCACCAAAACCCCTTTAGTAGTTCTGCCACAGAACCCACAACAGAAAGAAAACTCCCAAGTCATCTCCTCAGCATCTAGTTGTGCTCCCAGCTGGAGGGCTGTTAGTTTAAGCAGATTATTTCAGAGAGAAAGTAGCACATGCATGAAGCCTGCAACAGCCCTCTGTGACACAGGATACAGCAGCTGCCTTACAGAGAAACACTTCACATGATCAAGGAGATCTTGCCTCACACTTTCTACACAGAGGGTCCGTGTTGTACAAAACCACCCACTGACACACACACTTTCCCCTGTGGCTCAACATCTGCTCCCAAATGACAGTGTAGAGGTGTCCTGCTGGGGCACCGAGCCAGGGGATGTCTGGCTTCACCCTCTCCCAGACAGAAACCCTACCACAAGCCACCATCACCCACTGCAAAAGCAACTGCTTTATTTCCTTTCATTTCCCATGAAAAAATAGCCCAAAGTCCATCTAATCAGGGCAAATGCACACAGCTATTATCCAAGTTTCTGCATCTTGATAACCAGCGCAGGCATGGAGACCTGGCAGATGTCACACACTGGGAAACAAAAGGACTTCCATCACATTTTGGGAACAGTGTTATGTGAAGTTATTCTACTGCTGTTCCATAAACATCTAGGATAGCTGGACACTTTAGGCTGCACACAGCTGAGTAAGAGGGTGCCTGTCACCACCAGCATAGACTGGTTGTGCACTGTGACCCATGGGCAGCACTGCACCTCAGGACACTGGGGTTGCTCATGTACCACATGCTGCAGGGCAGGGACAGCGAGCCAAAACCAGCCCTCATGTCTGCACCCTTGTGAACAGCCAGCTCTGAGTGTTTTATTTAGGTGGCACAAACCTCAGCTGGTTCTCAGTGCATGGTCCATGCATGAAATTCCTCACAGAAAACATTTCATATCATGCAATGTGATAAGAAAAATATTTCCACAAATGCTTCAACATCTTTCAGTCCTATAAGGCATCCAGGTGTGGATTTAAACCACTTTAAAAAGTAAAAACTACATATTTCCAAGTTTCCCCCTGCATAGGCTCCAGGCCAGGTCTGTCAGAGCACCTGTGTGCCCCTGAGCACTGCTGGGACAGACTGAGCAGCAGACTGACAGACAGAGTGGGGGCAGTGCCTGCATCCCTCACCTCCCCAGTTAATTTCAAACCTTCACGAGATTTTCAGAACCAAACTCCTCCTTTCTCACTCAATCCCAAACAGAGTTTTTAGCATCGCTGGCTGACTGCTGCTGGGTATGAGGTCACAGCAAGCCATCCAGAGTAGGGAACAAGTCCAGTGACTAACCCAGCAAATGAAGGTCACTGCTATAGAGTAAAGCTATTGAGGTGTCTGAAGGTCTTTCTTCCCTCCAACATCTATGTTCTGCCTGCTTTGCAGCTGTCATATTGCTTAAGTAAATCAATAGCCAATAGTTTCATTCATGTTCAGTAAAGAGCCAGAAAGACTTTTTGTTCTGCGGTTACGCACCGAAGAAAAGCTGTGGTTCATAAGCATTTTGCTACAATGTAGTCACTTCTATCCTGCCATCACGCACTTTGTGAGACAAAAAATTGCAGCAAAGTCTGCCTGAAAATATTCTGTCCACAGTCATTAGACATACAAACATCTCCCAAATGATCTCTCAGATTTTAACTTAAAAATTAGATGAAATTTTAAAAATTTAATTTAAAAAATAAAAATAAAGCCTAATGGGAAAAAATGTACCAGGGTAAAATGGCAAGTGCTTTGGTCCAGCCACTACCTGAACTTTAGGGGTGTGTGCATGTGGGTTCAGCTCCAAACTTCATGACATCTAATATCAGCACTCAGTAGACTCACAGACATGCTGGCACTCGAGGTGGTCCTGCTCACTTAGCTCTACAGATTTCAACTAAATCAGCATTATCCTTTTCTCCCATCCTGCTATAGTCAGACTTTGCACAATCATGGTGAATTTTTTCAACATATTTAATTATTTGCATTTTTGACTGTTTAAGCAGAGCTGGCTCAGAGCACCTTCGCAGAACATGCCTTTGCTATGAGTGCAAGCAGTCTCTAGCAATAGAGTTTAAAGGACATCGAAGGATGAGGTAGACAAGGACTGCTGCTGACAGCCAGATCCAGTGCTTGTCCACCTGCAGGGCTGAGCTGCCATGGGGCAGGGAGGTGGGCTGGAACTGGGGTGCTCACACCTCCCTTGTCACAGAGCCTGGCACCAAACCATGCGAATATAAACAGGATTAGAGGCTGCAGGTGCTCCTTCACTGAAATTGCTCTTGTAACCACTAATTCTCTTCAGGGCAACATTTCTCTTCTTACTTTGCTGTTACCTGCTCATTTAAAGCTGGAAAGGAGAGAAACATGCATGCTTACTCCTGCCTTCTCCAAGGGCAAGGAACACAATGCTAACCCATACAGGGCCAGGCTGGGTTATAAACACAGACCCTCATGACTCCTGCGCAAGTGTTTACCAGCAGGAAACATTACAGAATCACAGAATATGTTGATTTGAAAGGGCTCCGCAAGGATCATTGAGTCCAACTTTCAGCCCTGCATGGGACCATCCATAAAACTGCTGACAGTGTCTGTCATGAGCTGAACTGAGGCTCTGGACCTAAAAGCTCTAATGAACATGATTTCCAGAGGATTCAAATTCTGCAGCTATTTACAGACGCATGGTTGAGGGCCATTCACTATAAGTGCGAGATGGGAGCACCTCAGGTAAAGAGAAATTCCACCTGACGTTGTTTATACCCATGTTTGCTCCTGAGCTGTTGCTTTGGGAGGGAGTCAGATGCCACACGTTGTAACCAAGCTCCTCAGGAGCAATGCAAGGAGAGAGGCACCTGCTTCCAGCCAGCCCTGGCTCTCCTCTCTGGGGCCAGGACTGAAGGAGCCCCTGTGCCTGCTCAGACTTTTGCTGCCTCCACTGTGCCCTGAAAAGAGCGACCTTGGGTGACCCAGGCCATGTTTGCCATTTTTCCCCAGCCAGACAGACAAAAGCAATGGAAGATGTAATATGTTTTGCACATTTGCCCAATGCAATTAGCAACAGGCTCTTAGACGAGGGGCTGCATTGTCACACTCAGCTGGAGCCAGCTAAGCTGATTTGTCCGTGTTCGCAAAACTCCCCTTTCACAGGCCAGTGACTATGGTCAAAGGACAAACCGATGAGGTCCCATGTTGGCCCCAGCTGCCAAAAGGCCCACCCCCTCCACCTGGCCCTACAGGGAGATTGGAAATTTGTCACTGTTGGACAACCAGGTCCCTGCTGCAGGAGCTTCCAGGCTCCCTCATTGTCCTGTTCTGCACTGGAAGTCTTCTGCCCCAGCTTGGCTGGCCAAGCGGCTAAAACACCCGTGCCAGCACTGTGGGCCAGTATTTGCAAACTACACGATGTACAAACACAAGCATAACCATCGCTTACTGTTGGCCCAGGGGAAAATACTTGCACTCCAGAGCGCTCACCACAAGGCACAAAAGGAGCATCAGTTCAGCAAACACAGGATGCTCCACATCCAGTCACTGAAAGTTTGCTAAAGGAGATGCTGTATTAACAATAACAACAACAACAAAAAAAAGAAAAGGGGGGGCAGGGGAAAGAAAAGAAAAAGCTCTCCTCTTCCCGCCAAAAATTATGCAGCAGCAGGTCCACAAAGTGTCTGCCAGATGACCCGCTTGTCACACTCACAATTGCTTCCCATCTGGTGTCTGGAGCACACAAAGCCTGGCCGTTTGCCAGCGCAGGACGACGCACAAACTGGCCTACTTCTGGTGACACGGGCCCTCCAGACACCGCTGATCCCTCTTTCCGTATGGCTGAGGAGAACGTGGCATTCATTTGTAAATTGCCGGCGGCTGATTTATCCGGCTATTCGGCCCCGCTCAGCCCAGCTCACGCTTCCCCTTCGCTGCGCGGTGCAGCTCCAGCCCCGGCGCCGGGGCGAGCCCTCTCGGACACCGAGTTGCCACAAACACGCCTGCCAGCGTGAGAAGTATGCGAACAAGGACGCTGTCCGCCCGCACACCGCTCAGCTTTGAGAGGAGCGCAAGCCAACTCATCCCTACACGTACACGGAAGCACATCCTCAGCTGCTCCGATGTGCAAAGCCGATTCCTTCTCCAAACTGTCTTTCCACCTAACGTGTATGCAAAGCTCGTGCTGTTCAGACAGTTCCTACAAAGACTTCTGAGATACTTTGTATCACTGCTTATGAATAGTCTTTCAATAAGCACTCTTCTCTGAGTCTTCTTTGTCTGCTCTACCAGTATGTCCTATTGATAATTTTGAAATTATTTTTTATTTAATGCCTCCTGGTGTAAGAACTTGACAGCCTCAGAAAGCTGAGCAAATATTCCTCAATCTATGTGACAGACCATTTCAAAGCAGAGTGCACAACACTCTAAAGCGGTGCTCTGAAGGTTGTGCAACCACCAAACATCACTTTTACAAGGAGTAACTATGACTAAGTAACTGGCCAGTGGTGGGCAAGGAAGTAAATGTTAAGTAAGCAGAATTCTCCCTCCCCAAAACAGAAAAGCACCCCTTCCCCTCAGACCATGGCACAGGACAGTCACACATGTCCATCACTGCCAGCCTATATACAGCTCATTCCCATCTTGGTTGCACTGAGGCCATTGACATCCATTCTCTCTGTAATCAGAGGGTGTGATGACACGGGAAATCAGAGGTCAGGTAAATAATCCAGAGGACTCTAAAAATAAACCCAAATTAGAACCCAACATTTCTGTAAAACATAGTAGCAGGTAGACAGAACTCCCATTGTAACTGCATAACTGAGGTGATACAGCCAAACAGCGGGCACTGTCAATGGGCTCCTTTCAGTTCTGTACCTCACAAAAAACACAGCAATGAAGCAGAAGAGAAAATGAAATTAAAAAAGAAAACCACACCACCAACACAAGCTGAAACTGAAGAATCCCATAGTGCACATCTCTTACTCCAGATGCAAACAGAAGCTGCACTACTGCGGTTTCTTCATTAAGGTGATATAGTGGGTACAAGCATTTGGATTTTTACTTCATACAAAAATGTAAGATTGTGTATAAATGTCCAAAGCTTACCTGTTCTTCCAACACTTCATGCTAGCAGAACTACAAGGATCCCATTGTTCCCTTCAGCTGCGGGGCAAGAATCCAACCCACTCAAGGGATAAGCTGGCTGTCTCCAGGGGAAGCCACACAGACCAGTATGCTGCAGCTTCAAGAGGGACCAATCTTTTGGCTCTGCTGGCACAGAAACAGTAATCCACAGCTTCCTCATGAAAGTAAGCATTTAAGCCTGTAAAGCTTCAGCTTATCCAACGTCAAGGAAACTTATGGGAAAAAATTAAGTGAGGTCTAATATTAGAAGACATCAGTGTATTTTCTGCCTAGGTACTGAACCTTATCAGAGTATTTGTCACAAAACCAAATGCAAGAATCAATTTCAGTTTCAAAATTTTTGTTGTTCGCATTGTGTGTCTTGGTCATAGGTATGGTGCATACCTTGGTTCATTAATATTCAGTGTTAAAACCCTTATTTCACAAAGCATGATTCACTCACAGCATTTGATCAGTTTTAGTTTGGTGCAAATCTAGTAGAGTTATTCTCATATAAAGTCTGAGCAACAGGAGTAGGGATTATTCTCACCAATCAATTCCCTAAAGACCACCTCTTCCAAGTAAAAGTCAGACCCATAAGAAAAGCTTCCACAGTTCTCACTATTATAAAATTTAGGATTGTAGTTCCTGCCAAACCTGCCTTACTTGCTGTCCATCTGCTCTACTTTGTTTCACTGAGGAAAGTCAATACAGAAAAATGAACTTGCTGCATCATTGGACTTTGCTTTCCTTTATCTACACTTCACCCATTTCAGACAACAGCAGCCAGCCGCAACACAAACAAAAGCCACCTCAATTGTACCAAGTGATGGAAAACTTCACACTTGCAAACAAACATGAGCAGGTCTGCCGGTTACTCATACAGTGGTCCGGCTATGATGGCCAAATCCCCAGCAAAGCCCCTGTAACATAGTTTTCTCATACAGCTTAAAGCTAGATGATACAAATTACCTGGACCTATTTCTGAAGAACTGGCTCATGTTAGTCCCTCTTGTCCTTTTCCTTCAACAGATTACCATAATTGTCATTTACACTGTCACAAAACTGGGAAAGAAAATCAAAATTTTGCATTGAATGCCCATGTTTCTATCAAAATAAGAGAGTTCACGTCTAACACTAATTCAGATTAATATATGTTTGTGAGAACTACTTAGGGGAGGAAAAGAAATAAAAGCACACTGTACAACTAACACATTTACCTCCCAAGACTCAGGCACACATACTAAAATATTTCTACCCTACAAATGAAAGGAATATAACAAAAGCTTTACACTATCAGCATTCATTCCTCAAATTATCTTCTATACATAAAAACCTGTGTTACAGCTTTGAGAGACAAATATAAACTGATAATCAGATACAAGAAGGCTTACATGCAGGTTGGATTGAAGCAGATACTGCCAAGGGACTCCATCCTGCTGTGTAACCCACTGATTCCCATGTCTGCTGTCTCTGCCCAGTCCAGAAAACACAAGTCTCTTGCAGTTCCACAGGCACACATACATACATGCTGCTTCAACGAGCACTGAGTGCTAGTTTTCAAACAAAAGACACTTACAGTAACCTGATACATAGATGCTTTATTTCTGACATTAACACGGTCTGTATTGTGAGATTCCCTTACATAAAAGTTTGTAGTACAACAAAAACTAAGATAAACAAGGCATTTGTTGCACGTTATGTCAAACCTTAGAACAAAAATATGGTGTAATATGTATTTAGGTTTCATGCAAGTTTGGCTGCTGCATGTACAATTTACCTATAAACTGAAAGAAATGCAAATGCACACAACATTCAAAAAGTAATAAGATGCCTGACGTATGAAAGATTAAAACCTTCCTGCTAAAGCAACAAAGTATGAGTTAACTAAACAATCCAACCAATACCAACACAAATTATTACTACTTACCATAAATCTATGCTTAAACTCGGTATAGGTAGTTTTGATGATACCATTTCTACTTCAATATACCATCCAGATTCTAGATAGTCATTCTGTCTTAATGTCTGATTTCATTCATTTTTTGTGAATTAAATGCTGTCTCCAGAGTTACATGTTGCTGTTAAATCCATTCTGGTAATGCACACCTAAATCTAGTATTGCCAAGAATTCCAATTGACTCCTTTAAATTTTGCTAGGTGAGGAGTAATCTTGGCATGATGGGCATTTTCTGATCCCTTGCTTATAACAGGATTCCCACCCCCTTAAAGTTTTGATGTGAATTAAAAATTGCTAAAAATGTTTGTGCCTACTAATACCAGAGCCAATATCAAAAAGCTCACAAAAACAAGGATTGTATAAGTTTTGAGATGCTTAAAAAAAGTTTAAGAACCCATTACCTTCCTTGTGCCACTCATTACATGTTAAAATTCTGCATTAATTAATTTTTCTCTACCATCTTTGATATTAAAGTGTTAGGAACACTTTCCACACCCTGCATAGTACTGGTTGATCTCATAAAGTTAACTAGAGAACCTGACATCATGTAATTTTACATACAGTGCATATGATGCTCGCTCTTTCCATCTCTCATAGCAGCAAGCCGATTCTGCCACGATCTGTAGCAGCACACCCGGGAGTGGAGAGGAAGAGTGTTTGAATTATAAATAACTAAAACTACAGTGTACAATTCTAGTTACCTGTCAGTATCTGTTGAGAGCACTCCATTGTAACTTGCTCGAAATTAACTACATAAAAATCTCTACAACAAAAGCAAACCAAAACATTCCTTCAAAACCAAAAATAAAGACATAAAATAAGTGCAAATACCTAAAATAGGCAACTAAAGCAAGTGTTGTGACCTGTATACCTTTAAATAAGGACAACGATTTTTCATAAATAAAAGAATGTTCTCTTTGCTCTTCAAACATTTAGTCAGTATATAATGGTCAAAGTTAAGTGCAGATACAATTGTTTTGAGATCCAAGGTGCCAAGTTTCTTTAAAAAAAAAAGAATAAAATATATATATTGAAAACGCATTAGTTTTTAGTTCCTATGCAGGACAAAGTACTCCTCTGTCTCATATAAGACCCCACCATTTCTTTCTAAATATATTTAAACAAGGTAGAGGAACAGTTGCTGTATAATACAGGAATACCTTGTAATTATGTTGTAGACCAACATGATTTTAGGGCTATAGTGCAATCTTTATGTAGATGTAACATACAGTATAGATTTTTACACTTCTCCACTGTAATTCTTCCTGCTATTTCATATATTTTAAACTTGTCCTTTTTTCATTTTAGCTGTTTTAACAGGAAACAACATTGGCCTCTAGACAACCTGCATACATAAAAATATCTACATTTAAGCTTTGAAATGGAAATAAATTATAAAAACAGACTCCTTTCCAATTTACAAAATTTTCCTTGTTCCTACATACTGTACAATACATTCAACAATCATCTCATTTTGAGATTTATGAAGAAAATACTGATGCTTTACACTAAACTTAATTCACCCCCCTCTGCCTACTTCTAGTACCATTTGCAAATAAATATATTTAACACTGTAGTTAATTTCATTGTTTTGCAGCATACCAAAAAATTAGTAGTGCAACTTCCTATCCTTCCTTTGTACTCCTTTCCATTGTGTTTCTTTATATACTAGAAAAATGCTACATAAGCAAAAGCACATTCAGTCACGTATGTTGCTCATTTGGAAACCAGTAACAACCTATAAACCTACTCTATATTGAAAATGCTCTAACAGATAAAAAAAGCAATGCAAGTCAAAAGAATAAATATGAAAAATAGACCTAAAAACTGCAATGTACTGCAATGTATTTTACCCTTCTTTG
>WEIT01030463.1:37098-49527 GCA_013389985.1 Dryoscopus gambensis | reverse complement strand
GGCGTTGAATTCCCCGCCGAGCCTGGGAGGGGAGGGGAGGGTGGGATGGGGTCGTTACCTGGAACAGCTCCGAACCTGCATCGCTCCTGATCCCCGCGGCCGGGGCCTCACGGGAGCCGAGCGAAGGATCCAGGAGAGAGCCGGAATTCCAGGAGAGAGCTGGAATTCCACGCGAGGAGCCGCGCAGCTCCCGGCTGGGCTTGGTTTGGAGCTGCCGATCCCTCCGGCCGCCAAAGGCAGCGGGGATGTGCTGCTGGAGGGGATCCGGGAGCACAAACTGTTCCTTCTCCTCCTTTTCCCGGCGGTTTCAGCGGGTCCCGGCCGCTCCAGCCGGGCTTTGCGTCTCCCACAGCCACAAATCCAGGTTTCTCTCCTCCTCGGGAAGTCGTGGTGGTGAAATAAAGCTGCATCTGGGAGCCGTCAAATTGTGCCCGGGCCCGTGGCTGTGAAATCGGGCACGTGGAGCTGAGGCATCTGGTGAAAGGAGGTTTTAGAGCCAAAAATAAGCAAGTTGAGTTTTTTGACTCGGATCCAGCAGAGCTTTGCTGAAATAGAGGTAAAAGTCTAATTAAAACAGGTGAAATCTGTAGTGGGACTGTAGTTCTGAAGTGTTTGGAAGAAATAATCTCAGTAGCTTTTTGCTGACCGGTTTATAGATGATACAAATATATTTTTCTTGGGGTTTTTTCTTTCCCCCCTTTCCTTGAAATACCGCGCTGCTAAATTGTGATTTTTTTGTAGTCCTGAGACAAAACCAGACTTCCCAGGAAATTCCCGTGACTCTTTTCCTCTAGTACCCCTCTCATTTTAAATCTTCTTTCCTGCCAGTGCAGTATTTTATTTATCTTGTCTGCTTCTAGATGTTCTGATTCCTGTTTTACCTCGGTAGGGTGTAAAATGCGAAGTAATAGACGGAGTAATTACATTTTTATTTATTTCATTATGTATTTATGACATTGTAGATGGTGCTGGGCTCCTCTCTGCCACCTGCAGAGATCCAATCTTGGGGGGAAGATCCCCGGAATCGCGTCGTTGTTCCCTTTGGATTCTTGCTGGAAATGCTNTTAGATGTTCTGATTCCTGTTTTACCTCGGTAGGGTGTAAAATGCGAAGTAATAGACGGAGTAATTACATTTTTATTTATTTCATTATGTATTTATGACATTGTAGATGGTGCTGGGCTCCTCTCTGCCACCTGCAGAGATCCAATCTTGGGGGGAAGATCCCCGGAATCGCGTCGTTGTTCCCTTTGGATTCTTGCTGGAAATGCTGGAATTCCCCATTCCCGAGGTGACGCTGGGCTTCTGCAGGTGGCTCCGTGTCCGAGGTGCGGGACCGTGGTTCCAAACCTTCTCCTGACCCTCTCTCCTCGCCCTCCTCCAGCTTCTCCCGCCGCAAACCGGACGCGATCCCTCACTTTAGGCCGAGTGAATTTGCATCTCTCCGGAGTGTGGGCCCCAGGAGGAGCTGGGAATGGAGTGGGAGCTGGAAAAGCCTCCCCGGGAGCGGCCGGACGCCGCCCTGGCCCAGCTGTGGGGTGGATTTGGGGTGAGTCAGGGGCGCGTGGGGCCCCGTTCCCACGGCGAGGTGAACCCGGGGGCTGAGGAGCAGCTTCAGGTGTCCCGGGCTAAACCTACCCGTGCCTGTGAGTCAGGGCCTGAGTCACCTGCGCCCGTCTCAATTTTGGGGTTTTAGTGGCGTTTTGATGAGGAGGTGATGGCTCATCAGCTCTGGGAGGGGGGGGGCTGCTCGTGGTGTGTTAATTNGTTTTGGGGTTTTAGTGGCGTTTTGATGAGGAGGTGATGGCTCATCAGCTCTGGGAGGCGGGTGGCTGCTCGTGGTGTGTTAATTCTCGGAGCATTCCCAGATCCAAGCGGCTGAGAGCCACAGAACTTCTGGAAATGCTGTCATTAGTCAGGGGGGAGCTGTAATTAAGCCTCCCGAACTGATTAACTGGGCGATCTCAGCCTTGTCATGACAGCCCCGTGCCCCCTCCCTGCAGCTGAGAGAAGAACCGTGGGATCGCGGGACGGCTTGGCTTGGAAGGGACCTTGAAGCCCATCCAGTCCCAACCCCCTGCCACAGGAAAAACTCGGATTTAAGCAGCTCCAGGTCCTGATTTAATGGCTGTGAAGTGCCTGGTGTAGCGGGGAGCGCTTGCCCCCCGCGCTGGGAAGCTTAAAGGGCAGCCACTGGGAAATTCCACGTTAGGCAAACACCGACCCACAAAGCAAAAGGTGATTTTTTTTCCCCCCCAGCCCAGCCACCTGCTCGGCTTTCCAGCTCCTTAAAGCCGAGATTTTGGGCCGGGCAGGCATCGATTTGCTGGGGCCGCCGATTCATCCCGCGGGCACGGTCTGCTCTTGGCAGACGCCTCCGCAGCGCCGGGCGGCCGTGGGAAGCGATGGCTTTTTGTCGCCGCGTCGCCCGCGACGAGGTGCCGCGTCCTTCGTGTCGTGTCCCCTGCTCCGGTCTCACCCTCCCGAAATTCCCCCGGCGCGAGGGATTACGGATCCCAACAAATTCCTGCTGCTCGCTGGGCTGGCGCATCACCTGACCGCGGAGCTGCCACGGGAGGTTTTGTTCTGCTTGGGCTATAAATGACTCTCATGTGGTGCCTCTAAACGGTGGCTCTGACCTTGGTTCCCAGCAGGTTTTTCTGGGATGAAAGCCCGGCTTTTCCCGTGTGAATCCCCACCTTCCGTGGGGCGCAGGGATGGGGGGGATTTTTTGTTGGTCCGTGAAAGGATTTCACATCCGCGCCTGCGTTTCTCCTCCGTTTTCCCCTTCTAACCCCCAGCCATCGCTTCTGCCGGGTGATAAACGCGTCCCCCGGGGCTGAATTCCCAGGAAATGCGTGGAGCGAGCGTGGCTGGGGTGCTCTTTTAGGAAAATCTTCTCGGGGAGGGAGGCCGCGCTCTTTGATTTGGTGCGACAATCGCCGGCGAATCCGGGTTAATTTTAGAAGGTGCCTGCGTGGAGCCGAGAGCAGAGATCAATCCATCAACCTCTGGGGCTCCGGGGCGGGCGGGGAAGATGAAGGGAGAGGGAAATAATGGCTGTAAAACCGGGTGGCGAGGGAGCAGCAGCCGGAGCGAGGTGCGGGGAACCTTGGAACCGGGAATGGCAGAGCCGCCCTTCACCGGGGGGCCGTGGCACCGGGATCTGCTCCCGTGGCGGGCCAGGATCGCTGGAATACGCCGAGATCTCCGTGTCGTGGCTTTCCTGCAGCGACAGCAGGCTGATAGTTGAATTTGCGGGCGATTAAAAGGCGGGGTTGGAGCTTTGGCCCCGGGTTGGCGCCTGAAAAATGAGCCGGGGAAGGAATTGCGGCTCCAGGCGCCGCGTTTGACCTTTCAGGTTTTGTTTTCACCTCTTGTCTGGTGAGCTGTGAAACAATGGGATTGATTTAAGGGCAACGAGGAGGAGCCGGAGCTCAAAAGAGAGGAAGGAGCCAGGTAGCTCAGGTGGGACAGGAGGATTTCTCCATAATTCTCCGTTTTGGTTAAATGGAGGAACACTGAACACTGAAAGAATGCGGCTCTCAAAACGTTGGGCTGCCACGGTGGTAGGCCACAGAAACTAAGCATTTTCTTCTCCAATATTCCGAATAAATGGATATTTAGGGCGAGTTTGGAGACGATCTCGAGGGTCTCTCCCAGCCCAAACCGCTCTGTGATTCAACGATTTGTTTTCCATTTCAATTTTGATTCAAAGCCAGAGGTCTGAGAGTAGAACCTCGGCCGTGAGAGGGAAACCTCCTCCTCCCTGGGATGGTTGATGTCCTGTCCCATTAAATCCCTGCGTGGAGAGTGGGGCTGGAGGTCCCAAAATGGGAGCGACGGGTGGCAGAGAGACGGAGAGCCTGAGGAAAATCAGGTCCAGCCTCCAAATAAAAATCCTGGGGGCTGCTTGTTTGAGCCCCAGCAGAAGCGTCAGACTCCGGGGCTTGGAATGAGCAGCAAACCGACTGGGAGGAGAAGAGGGAGTTAAGGCTAAAAATAAGCTTTAAATATTTCTCGTGCGAAATCCCCCGTGCTCAGGTCTGCAGCGGAAGGCACTTAGAGCAAAAAAAACCCAAAAAATCCCCTCAATTTCAGCCCTGGCTGAATTTCTTCCTTCGGCGTATCCAGAGGCCGCTCTGGATCAGCTCAGGGAGGGTTTCTCGATGGAAAGTTTGGGAAACGGGAGCGGAAGGTGGGGAGCTTTCCCGCCGGGAGCAGCCGGCGCAGGTGGCACCGGCACGGGCGGAGAAGGGCTCGTATTTTTAGTTTCAGCATCAGCTGTTCCCAGCAGCGCTCTCGGGATTGAGGTGAAAAAGGAGGGAAGGTTTGAGGCAGCTCTGCTGCGAGGGGCTGGTTTCTGGAGGCAGAGGCGATTTTGGGACGCCGAAATTCGGCGTGCACGTCCTGGGTTAACCAAAGGCTTTGTGGGATTAATCCCAGCTCCGCAGCGGGAGAAGTCGGTGCGCGAGGAAAGAGGCCTGAGGAACACGGGATTCTTCAGGGAGCTTGGAGGGCAAAGATTTTTTAAAAAATTAAGGTTTTTTTTTTGGAGAGCTCCTCTCACCTGGCTCTGTTTAAATTTAATTTAAACCTGGCTCAATTTAAATCTCTCCTGGCTCTGTTTCAGGCCTCAGAGCAGGGTTCAGTACCTGCAGGAAACGTGGATTTCTCGTTCCCAGTGAGATTTGGGAAGGCCGGCGCTCTCGAAGGGGGTCGGTTTGGCGCTTTTTGCATCCCAAAAACCCGCCCAGCTTTTCCCAGAGCTGGAATTGAGCCTGATGGAGCTGCCGAGGAAACTTTTAAACTTCAGACGTTTCACGGGCGCGGCTCGTGGCGTCGGTGCTCGCTCCGAAACACCGAATTCCAATGAAACCCTGGGATGGTGTGGGTGGGAAGGGACCTTAAAGATCCCCCAGTGCCCCCTTCCGCTACCCGAGGTGACTCCGAGACGGAGCAGAATTTGTTACCCCTCAAAAAACGTGCGCGGAGCTGATGGAGTCGGCATTTTTGGCACCGCTTCTCCCCGAGCCCGAGCTTCTGGTACGGTCTGTGCCGCCGCCGAGAGGAGCTCGGGTTGTTTTTCGGTTTGTGACATTTATCGCGTTGTTTTTGCCGGGAACTGCGCTCGTGCGGTTGTGTAAACACACGTCGAGATGGCTTTTGTTTTCATCGCGGCGGAGTTCGCGCAGATGCCTCGGCTGAAGCAGCTGTTAAAGGGAGCCGAGGGCTCCGTGTGGCTTTCCAGAAGGTTCTGGGGCCCGACAGAAACGGGGGTAAATGATATTTGCAAGGAGTTTGGGAGGACTGAGTGGCACCGCCCGGCTCCTGCCCCGGGTGAGAGGAAATGTAACTTGCGAGTGCCCCAGGATGAGCGAGGATGGGGGAGAGCCTGGAATCGACGTTCCAAAAAGCGCTGGCGTGCTCTGTGCCCTCCAGCTTTTTCCCAAGGTGCTCCACCTCGGGGTTGGAGCTGGATTTTCCATCCCCGGGGGTGTCCGTGGACAGGGCTTGGACGTCCCACCACGTCACTGAGCAGCTCCACCAGGGATTCATCATTCCAGGTGTCCGACCCCTGGCTCGGTCGGAATGCCGGAGGTTTCTCAGCACCAGGGATGCATTCCCGTGGTTTATTCCTGCCAGGAACAGCTCCGTGCGGCCCCGGAACCTCTGGCCTCTCCTTTCGGAAGTGATTCCTCCATTCCAGGAAAACTCATGAATTAATTCCGAGGAGTGAAGGAGCTTCCACTGCACCATGAAATTCCCGGTGAAATTCGGGGAGAAGAGGCAGGGAAGGAGAACGTCACTTCCGAGGATCCCGATCATCGGAGAACTCAAGGGAAAACTTGGGAATGGAGCTGCCGAGACACAGAGGAAAGGCGGGGATGAATTTAGGGGATCAGGAATCAGTGGGAGGACCGGGATCAGCATTTTTATGGAATTTCTGAGTGAGGTTCCCAAGTCCTCCGTGCTGGGAATGATCTCACTTAACCCCTTCATCCACAGTCAGGATGAGGGGATCCAGGGCACCTGGATGATGCCAAGTTGGGAGAGAATGGGAATGTCCAGAGGGATCAGGACAGGCTGGATCCATGGAACTGTACGAATTCCAGCTGGGGTGGCGGAAACCGACCCTGCTCCATCCACGGACGGGCGCGGCTTCTCCCCAAAGCTCCGCGTGTTTATTTGCAACCTTAATTCCTTAGGGGGGTTTTATTTCTGCTCAGCTCCCAGCTTCAATATTCCCCCGATCTCCAGCCTTTCGCTGAGCGCTGGAATGCTGCAGGGCTGGAACTGTTGGAACTCTGGGTATTTTTATTTATTTATTTTCCCCTCAAATAGGCAGCCCGTTGCGTTTTCCACGAGCGCCAGGAAGAAGAGGGGGAAAATCAGCTCAAAAACGAGGTGCCCGCAGAGAATTGCTGATGAGATCAGCAAACGAGAGCCCAAAAGCGAGCGTTTAAAAATCAAAGGACTTTTAGGGAGTCCTGCTCCTCGTTGTTCCTTCACCTCCGTGGGGCAGGGTGTTTGCTCCAGCCCGGAGCTGGGTGGGAAAAATCCAGGGAATGGATTGTTCCCAGAAAAAATGACTCAAGGACCCGTTTGGGCAAACAGCTCCCTGCCTGCTCCCAGGGATGTTCCCAGAGCCGCTGACTCAGAGCTGGAGTTCTCCAGGACCTTCTGGAGCTGGGGAATTCAGCTTGGATCCTTTTCCGTCTGGCCCGGGGGTGGTTTCTTGTTGTTTGCGGGGATGCGCCGATGTGTTTGATGTGGAGTTTTTTGGTTAAAAAAAACCCAAAAACCAAAAAACCCAACAACCCCCAACCTCGGACGTTCTGGGCTGCAGTTTCCAGCGTTTCACATCGAGTTTGGTGTTAATTGAAGTGTTTTTTCTGTAAAATAAACCACGGCTTTTCCGCTCTCCGCTGGCATCGAATCCCCCCCTCCCCGGTTTTTCTCTCTGCTGTTACTGTGAGGGACTTCAAAAGCTGGCAGCAAAATCCTCTTTGTCTTCAAGCAACTCAGGAAACCGTGGGCTCTCTCTCGAGGGTTTGGTTCAGGTGCAGGAGGTGTTGCTGCTTGTCTTGTAGCAATTCCGCCGAGGCCGAGACTTGGCCTCCGCTGCTCAAAACGAGAATATTTCTGCGCTCCCTTCCTCTGCTCGGCTCCCCTCGGGTGCTCTGGAGGCCAGGGTGGGTTGCAGAGGTGCTGAACCGAGGTAAAGACCAGAAAACATTGTTCTTTTGGTTTAGTTTTTTATTTCCGGGCTCGGCTAAGGCTGAGTTCGGGGCTGAGAAGCCACAACTGGGTAGCGAAGTGTCCCTTTGGTTCATGCTGAGAAGGTGACAAATTCCAGGACTCGGGGATGTCGGCCGTGACCGTTTGGGGAACGACTCCTCTGCTGGATCGCTCTGGAAAATCAGAATATGCAGGGGTGACAGGCTCGGGACAGGAGGAAACAGCCTCGAGTTGTGCCAGGAGAGGTTCAGGTTGGATATGGGGGAAAATTCCTTGGTGGAAAGGACTGCCCAGCCCTGGGCCAGGGATGGAATCCCCATCCCTGGAGGGATTCCAGAGCCTCGTGGAGGTGGCGCTTGGGGACGTGGTCAGCGGTGGCCTTGGCAGGGCTGGCTTGGGCTCCGAGGGCTTTCCCAACCTCAGTGATTCCGTGGTTTTGTGGCAATTTAAGGCCTCGGCTTGGGCGGGAGCAGCCTGGCGATGGAATTATCTCCTGGCCTGGCGGGAGGCAGGGTTTGGTCGGAGGGTGAGCCGTGGTGGGGTCAGCTCATGGCTCCCGGGGGCTGGGATGCTGCCTGATTCCCGATTTCCTCCATCCAGCTCTTTTCCCCTCCCCAGGGCTGCTGGGAAGGTCGGACAGGCAGCGCTCGTGCTCTGATTTATTTTGGACTCGGCTCTGAAATCTTATTTCAACCTTTCGTGGAGGAATCGGGCGGGGGGTTTATTCCCACCTCGCCGTAACCCCAATTTCCCAGCGTCAGCAGCGACTGTAGCTGGTGGGGGAAAAACCCTCTGGAGAGGAGAATAACCAAGGAGCAAAACGAGCAGTGCTGAATCCCAAACTCTGATTTTTAATGCATTTAAGTAATGCCGAGATGAGCACAGAACAAGCAGAACAAATTGGGCTTCGGTGAAGAACTGAAGGAGGGGAAGTTTAATTAAAGTCCTGTTGTGTCTCCTTGCTGGGAGTGTCCTCTGGGACCTCCCTGCTGCTCCTGGCATTCCCAATAAATTAATGGGGGGGAATCAATTTCTTCTTCTAGAAATGAGTTTTAATTTCTTCCAGGAGGTTCGCCGACCGAACCCTTGATGCTGCACCCCTGGTTCTCACCTCAGCCCTTCCTTCGTTGAACACTTAAAGGTGTTTTTTCTCAGTCCTCTTTGCAGTTCTTGATCCGTGGGATCCATCCCTGGCCGTGGATTTGGAGGATGTGGTAGGAAATGGGGGAAAAAAATCTCTTTGAAAGCGCAGGAAATAAGAAATCTTCGATGCTCTCCCGGAGTTAGGAATGGAGCCTCACCCCGTGGTGCCGAGGAGAGGTCCAGCAGAAATCCCAGACAGCAGAGGGCAGGAAGGAGAAAATAATCCAGTGAAGATGAAAATAATTCATGTTTTAATAGGGAGAAAAATGAAATTTGTCTTTACTGTCCTAATAATCGACCGCTGGGTGGGTGCGTGTGGAAAACTTTGGGCTCGAGGAGTTTCGCTTTCAGAATTCCTGGAGAAGAGGACTCAGCTTGGGGAAGAGCCCATCTCATTCCAACCCCCCCAAAAAAAGCCTGGAATCGATGCCGGGGAGTTTTTCTCTTGATTAAGGTGGGCTCTGCTCGTTAGAGCTGTGTTGAAATTACAGGAGTATTTTTCCAAACAGCTTTGCCAGCCGCGCTATGGGCCGGGAAGAAACTTGGAAATCCCTTCCTCCCAGACCAGTTTTTCCATGTTTTATTCTCCCAGGAACCGGGAATAATTCTTCCAGCACCTTTGACTTGATAGGATGTCATATTTTTCCCTTGCAAGAAAATTGAGGAGACCATGCTTGACTAATCAAAACAATATTTAATTAATGCTCGGGCTCATCCAGCACTTCCATGTGGATAAAAATGGGAGAATTTCCTGGAGACAAACGCAGTTTTGGGGAGTTTCCCCCCCTTTTTTTTTTCTATTTATTTTTTATTTTTGGCTCAACATCCTCCGGGCTTTAAATTGGTTTAAATTGGGTTCTCCAGTGTTAATGCTACACAGGATTCCTGATTCGTGGCGTGGAGTCGGGAGCTGATGGAATTAAAGTCGCCGTGGCAACCACTCTGCTTGGAGTGGGCTTCCTTGGGAATAATCCTTGGGAATAATCCTTGGGAATCTGGGCTCCACGTGTGTCCTGTGTGCTCCTGGCTGCATCCATCCCCTCACTCGTGCCCTGGGAGGGCCGGGAAGGGGTGATGGTGGCACCCTCTGAGTGCTCCTTTGGGAGCAGGATCAGCCCAGGGCTTTTCCTCCCTCCTGTGACATTCCAGAATCCAGCGTGGGGATGGATCCCAGTATGGATCCCGGTAATTCCGTGTGATTATCCCAGCTCCTGCCTCTTGTGAGAGCTCCAGAGGGGCGGCGTGGCTCGGGAGCGTCGTCCCGGCGAGTTTGGCGGTGGCTGCTTCGGGAGTTCGCGTGGCTGGAGAGCAGAGGGGGCGGCGCAGAATTCCCAGAATCCCAGAATTAACGGGGGTGGGAAATCCCTCCAAGGCCATCGAGTCCCAAGCTCTGAGTGACTCCTCCAGGGCTGTCGACTCCAAACCTCCCTGGGCGCTTCCAAGGCCTTTCCGTGGGGAAATCCCTGCTGATTCCAGCCTGAGCCTCCCCTGGCGCAGCCCGAGGCCGTTCCCTCCTGTCCCGCCCCTACAAAGGCCCTGTAAAAACAAACCCAGAGAGCTTCCATGTCCCTTTCAACCCAAACCGTTCCCTGATTCCGTAACGATTCCGTGACTCACGGAGCAACAATGGGGGGAGAAATCCTTAAATGTCGCAGCTGGGTGGAAAAATTTGTCATCCCAATTTTCAGGGAGACCTTGGAAGTGTCAAAGCTGCCGTCGTGACGTGGGGCGCTTTCAAAACACAAAGCTTTCTTCCCAATTTTTTTTTGTTTGTTTGTTTAATTTAACCTGTTATTTATGTGCATCTCGTGTTGTTTTGGAGTGAAAGAAGATCAGATTTCGTGCATTCAGCCGTTCTGTGTTTAATTGCTCATCCTTCCTTTCTCTTTTGACCGGTATTCCTGGCAGGTGAATTTTGGAATGCGCTTCCATGTGTGGGGCAGCTGCTTTGGAGATGATTTTCAGACATTCAGAACAAGATCAATTGTTCTGGTCAACATCTGGAGGGAAGGAAACAGCGGGGAGAAAAAAGAGGAGGGAAAAAGAGTTGGGTTTTTTTTTTCTAATTGTCGTGTAGGATGAGAATATTTTGGCGATTCCCCTCTCCTGGTTTCCAGAGGAGTTGTTGCAGGCCAAACGGAATCATGGNTTTGTTTAATTTAACCTGTTATTTATGTGCATCTCGTGTTGTTTTGGAGTGAAAGAAGATCAGATTTCGTGCATTCAGCCGTTCTGTGTTTAATTGCTCATCCTTCCTTTCTCTTTTGACCGGTATTCCTGGCAGGTGAATTTTGGAATGCGCTTCCATGTGTGGGGCAGCTGCTTTGGAGATGATTTTCAAACGTTCAGAACAAGATCAGTTGTTCTGGTCGACATCTGGAGGGAAGGAAACAGGGGGGAGAAAAAAGAGGAGGGAAAAAAAGAGTTGGGGTTTTTTTCTAACTGTGGTATAGGATGAGAATATTTTGGCGATTCCCCTCTCCTGGTTTCCAGAGGAGTTGTTGCAGGCCAAACGGAATCATGGAATATTTCGGGTTGGAAGGGACCTTGAGGATCCCATCCCACCCCATCCATGGGCAGGGACACCTTCCACCATCCCAGGCTGCTCCAAGCCCCGTCCAACCCGGCCTTGGACAATCCCAGGGATCCAGGGGCAGCCTCAGCTTCTCTGGGAATTCCAGCCCAGCCAGGAATTCCTTCCCAATACCCAACCCAAATCCATCCTCTGTCAGTTTAGGGCCATCTAAAAGGGTTATTTACAGGGCCCTGCCGTGCCCAGGTTGGGTTTCTCTTGGAATTTCTGTTCCCCGTGGACACAAAGAATCCAGAAGGACACGGTAACAAAACCTCCACCCCCGGGAAAAGCTTCACGCCCTTTGTTTTGTAAATACCTTTCCCGCAGACTGGAGCCCGGAATGTTGAAGCTGAACCTGGTCCAAATTGATGCAGAGTGGGAGGAAAAAAAGAAAAGGAGAGAAAAAAAGAAAAAAAATCCAAACTGGTTTCAAGTCTGGTTTGAAATTCTGGCGTTGGGCCTCCACAGGAGGAAGAGGAGAAGTCCAGCGAGGCTGTCTGTGAGGGGGAGGCTGTTCCCAGAGTGGAGCTGGGGTTGTGTGATGGGGAACAGGGACCGGGATGGGCCCGCGGGGAGCCCTCAGCAGCGAGAAGGGTTTGGGGCAGAGCACGGCAGAGCAGTGAGGGATGTGTTTGTTTTACCCAGCCAGGAGGTGGTTTGGGCTGGGAGGGACCTGGAGATGTCTAATTCCAAGCCCTGCCGTGGGCAGGGGTGCCACCCTCGGTGCCAGGCCGTGTCACTGCTGTCGGGAACAGCGCCAGGAGTGCCAGAAAAGCTGGGTTCTGGGGGGGGATTGAATTAGAGCAGAATTCTCCATCCGATCCTTCATGGCTTTTCCCATGGGAGGTGCTGCAGCCTTCCTGTTCCACCTCAGCTCTCGTGACACCCCTGTGGCCTCTGGTCACCAGATCCTGGCAAGCAGGGCGAGGTAGTGTCTGCAGCCTTCCCGTTCCACCTCAGCTCTCGTGACACCCCTGTGGCCTCTGGTCACCAGATCCTGGCAAGCAGGGCGAGGTAGTGTCTGCAGCCTTCCCGTTCCACCTCAGCTCTCGTGACACCCCTGTGGCCTCTGGTCACCAGATCCTGGCAAGCAGGGCGAGGTAGTGTCTGCAGCCTTCCCGTTCCACCTCAGCTCTCGTGACACCCCTGTGGCCTCTGGTCACCAGATCCTGGCAAGCAGGGCGAGGTAGTGTCTGCAGCCTTCCCGTTCCACCTCAGCTCTCATGGCACCCGAGCAGCCTCTGGCCGCCGGCCCCTGGCAAGCAGGGCGAGGTGGTGTCTGCAGCCTTCCCGTTCCACCTCTGCTCTCGTGACACCCCTGTGGCCTCTGGCCACCGGACCCTGGCAAACAGGGCGAGGTGGTGTCTGAGTGGCGCTGGTATCGAGTCCTTCATCAGTAAATTTGCATATGACACCAAGCTGGGAGCGTGTGTCGATCTGTTGGAAGGCAGCAGGGCTCTGCAAAGAGAC
>WEIT01030462.1:709-20635 GCA_013389985.1 Dryoscopus gambensis | reverse complement strand
GCTCTCTCACCACTTGCCCGGGTTCCCCGAGGAGGAGGCCCCGCGAGGCACTGCAGCTGGGGCAAGGCGGCGGCCGGCCCCTGGACGCTACTGCGCGTCGGCGGCGCACTTAGGGGAGCAGGGCCTGCCCAGCCCGCCGCAGACACGGCTGCCAACGCCCCGGAGCGCTGATGACCCAGGTCCACGTGCTGTGCCCCGGGGGGAACGCTCCCACACTCCACATCCTGGAAACGAACGGCATAGACAGCACAGGCGCAAAGGAAGGACCTCAGCAGTGGTGCACTGTTCTCGAGGAGGTCTCCGGATTCGATCCCGACGCTTAGCTGTCAAATTAACTTATGTAAAGCGGAAAAACACAAGGTATCCATTATA
Source organism: Dryoscopus gambensis (assembly GCA_013389985.1). Taxonomy (NCBI): domain Eukaryota; kingdom Metazoa; phylum Chordata; class Aves; order Passeriformes; family Malaconotidae; genus Dryoscopus; species Dryoscopus gambensis. Next base: position 20,263 of record WEIT01030462.1, on the reverse strand, counting down.
TTTTCAAAATGCAAGTCAATTAAAAAAAAAAGTAGAGGGAAATTGATAATTACACAACGATAAAAATCCAGTAGTTTACAGAAGTCCTATCTGCTTTTCGAGACAGATGTGATAGCTGAATCATTTCTACAATGAAATCCGAGGTTGGCATTCATAGGAGTTCTGTGGTGGAATTTTCTTTTCTGGTGTCAAAGGCCATAAGTTACAGACCTTTGTTCCAGTTACTGAGATCTCAGACACAGTGTCTTTATTGCTGGGGAGAACACAGGATTAAAATGCTTATTACAATGAAATGCTTTAAATTTCACTATTACCTTTCAAATTGTAGCATACCCAACACAGTTCTCTTTCAGAGCCAAAGCTCTGTATCTCCAAAGGGATATATCCTTTATAAGAGGTATGTCACACCAATTTCCTGCTAAGGCTTGTAAACGGTGGTATTAGGCACTTCCCAACCACGTGCAAATATCTGTAGAAAATAGTGGACTGAGGCCTCAACCCCCCTATGTGGGCCAAATAATTTTTTCCATTTTGAAAGTCGCTTTCCTAGATACACTGATCCAGTTCACAAATCAAAGGCAGTTACTCATTTACTCTTGTGCAGTATGCAAAAGGGCTGCTGTCCTAAATTTCTGCCAAATGTAAACTTGTGTGGAAATCATTTTAATGTGATCTCTAAATGATATCCTCTGTCTTCCCACAATACAGGTAATGCTCCACTTTCTCTCCTTATAAGCGAAGTTTCACTTTTTAGCTTGCAGTACGATTTGAGATAGCCCTATAATGTCAACATACACGCAACAATGTATCAAAAAATTAACAGTCATCTATACAAATCATAGATGTTTTGTCCTCTTGCAAATCCAAACCGGATTTGTCTGCTTTATGAACTATTTAGAGAGAAAAACTCTCTCCTATTAGGACTTGAGGGGAAGACAGCAGCTAGTGGGGTAGAGGCCTCAGCAACCAGGACCCAGTGCCTCCGTACTGTGGCAAGTCAAGCAGGGCTGGCCATGGCCAGGGTCAACTGCCTTCCCCACTGCAGTCTGAGACCAGGGAAGTCTGTGGGATGAGACAGGTTTAAAGCTGAGAGCAGGGAAACTGACGTGCAGAGCAGTGGCTGCAGGGTACCAAGGGGACAATGCTGGACCACAAGCGAGGCCACCTGCAGTCAGGGCCTCAACTACAGGGTCCGTCAGACCTGAGCCTGCTAGGGCAGAGCTCAGGCAGGAGCTGAGGGCCCAGAACAGAGCTTAAATGGGCTCCTGAGCTCATTATAGGGTGGCAGGTGTGCTGGTCAGGGTCATTAGTACCCCCAGGGCCCTGACAAAATGCTTTTAAAAGGTACTTCCTTTGTAACTCAGGTACAAGAACTCAACGTACATGCTTATAGACCAGTTACTTAGGGAAACAAAACAAACCACCAAAACCCTGCCAACCCCATGACAAACCAAAAAATTATTAGAAAACATCTTTCACTTTAAGACTTCACATTTACTTGCATAAACCTGTTCCACAGTGCCAGAGCTGCATCATTTTGCCCTGGGGACTATGGATTTTCCAGAGGGCTTGGACTCATGCTTTGAGTCCTTTTCTAAAGTAACTGTGTCACCCCATAGATGGAAGTGACTCCAGACTTCTACACTCACCTTTGATTTTCAGTTTCTTCACTGAAATCTCCATTCTAAGTGGTCTCTTCTCCTAGCCCCTACCATGATGTCAGATTACTGAACTGAAGAGTGCGAGTCAGAAAGAGGTGTGTCTCTAACTGTGACTCCGTAGAAATAACTGGCAGAAACACCTATGTCCTCGTCAATTAGATGTTGTACTGATATGTTTCTCTTTCCTGGGACAGCTTTCCTTAGTGGCTACATTACTTGTTAATTAACTAGGGTGAGGGGAATGTTTGGCCACATTAAAAAACATCCTGAAGTACACTGGCAAGTTTCCAGCATTTCTGTGGAAACAGGGAGTTCACTGTTCACTTTCTGTTTATTCTGTCTAGTAAATAGTAAAAGAAACAATGAAGTTCAGACAGGTAGGAAGGGAGACTAAAGGGTTCACTTAAAGGCACAAAGGAATCACTTGGCCCATTCACCTTAAAGCACAGGCAAGGAAAAGTAAAAACAGCAGCAACACCCACCCACACCACCACCTTAAGACCCTTTCTTCTCTGGTTCCCCGTTTTCTCAGTCCAGAAAGTCAGCAAATTTAGAAAAGTTTTAAATTCAAACACAGTCATCAGTTGGTGATCTCAGACCCCTACACCCCTCATAGTGCATGCCAAGGCTGGCAGTCAGCATAAGCCCAGCAGTGAATTGTGTTCACAGTCTGTGCGTGCTCCGCATCACCTCTTCTTTCCATAAGTATATACGGGGGGGAAAAAAAGCCGGTAAAAACTCACAGCAGGATTTGAAGATCAAGTCTCCTCAGCAGTTAAAAATGTACACCACTTGGAGTGGCAGGTGAAATAAAAACTGCTCCCTCCCCCTCCCCCAGCTGTTGAAAGAATTTAGACACTCGCACTGCTAAACAATGCAGACAGGACTAGTACGCTGTCCTTGAATGCGGCAAAGAGCATCTTGTAGTCTAAAAGGAGTTGTTGCTTGGTGGGTTTTTTTGAAACCTTCACCTTCTGCACCAGCTAGTTGCCCTTTCTCTTGCTTTCTATTTTTTTGTCTGTTTGCCCCGTGAGAGAGTATGACATTACCTTCAACAAGACAAGACATATATTCATGTCAGGTTTGATTTTATACTTTTGTATTATTACAAGAAATGGTAACCATTTGCTACCACTATCTTCCAGCATTTCCAAGCAAGTCATCATTTGCAACACTTCTCCCACCGCAGTCTATTCTTCCTTGAAGCTGATTTCTGGCAGAAAGAACATGGCTACAGACAAAGTCCAGAAATACAAACGATACTTCCTCCAGTTCACTCCTATCTGCACTTCCTTGTGGACCGCTGTGTTTTGGTTGACGCACAATGGGTGTTCCCATCCTTCCCAATACAATTATCTGGGATGCTCTTACATCTGGGGTCTACTGAGACCTGTACACATTGGCTTTTTTTTTCTTTAAACACTCTCCAAGATACTGTGTATTTTCCAAATTTGATAGACAAATCTCGAGGGTAATGGATCACAGCTAAGGAAATACCACAATCAACCATTAAGGATTTGAGAAGAAAAACTAATGCAGTGTGCTAGTGCCATCCCTTGCACACCTAGCACTGCCTTGCATCTCGAGTAGGAGCAAAGTTATTTAATTTTTCATTTTGTTTTTACTCTCCCAGGTTACAAGACAAGATGCTTGCATGAGCATTTAATGAGCTCTTCAGTACTTATTTTTGCATGTTGTATGACGAAAGCACGTTACCTTATAGCGAAATACGGCAATGCAGAAGGTAGTCCTCTCTCCCCCCTGCAATTTGATTCCATAACAGTGTCAACCTGGGATATTGTGATTGTTGGTTTTCCTTCCTAACATGCTCACTTTGTTTATTTTCTATCCTGTTACCTATGGGAAGGAGAAGAATTCCAGTCAATTTTCCCATTTTAACTGATGCTATTAGTGAAAAGAACCACTTGATAGATATGAGAGACACTTACAGACCCTTCCTTTATAAAATATTTACACTGAAACATTGGACATGACCCTGAGGTAAAATTTTACAGACCCAACTTATTTCCAAGACTACCAAGTAATAAAAATGTCTTTAAACACTCTTCCGGTTTCTCGGGGATAACACGAAAAGGAGTCCACTTCAGGAAAAGGATGTATGCTTTCCTGTTCAGCTGTAGAAGAAACTTTTCTTATATTAGCTTGTTTTGCTCTCATCTTCACATTAATTTTTCTCTCAGACAATTCTCATTTTCACGTGTAATTTTTCTCTGAGACAACTGCTCATGAAATTACGTTTCTGCAGAAATTAAAGGACCTTCATTGCCAGTCATAATCTGGAGCCTATTTACCTTGCCTAAGAGTAAAATCACAGAATGGTTTTAACTGGATCACATAGTCCAATTCCCCTGCCATAAGCAGGGACATCTTCAACCAGGTTGCTCAGAGCCCTGTCCTACCTGACCTTGAACACTTCCAGGGATGGGGCATCCACCGCCTCTCTGGCCAACCCAGTGCCTCAATACCCTCACTGCAAAAAATTTCTTCAATGTATTTAGTCTGAATCAACCTTCTTTTAGTTTTAAACTATTATCCCTTCTCCTATCACTACAGGCCCTACTAAAAAATCTGTCCCCATCTTTTTTGTAAGTCCCCTTTAAGTACTGAAAGGTGGCAATAACGTCTCTTTGACACATTTTCTTCTCCAAGCTAAACAGTTTCATCTGTCTCGGCCTTTCCTCATAGCTGAGGTGCTCCAGCTCTCTGATTATTTTTGTGGCTCTTCTCTGCACCCACTGCAACGGGTTCATGTCTTTCCTATACCCAGGACTCAAGAGCTGGATGAAGCATTCTACATTGGGTCTCACAAGAGCTGACTGCAGCAGCAGAATCACCTCTGTCACCTGCTGCCCACGCTGCTTATGATGCAGCCCAGGCCATGTCCAGCCTCTCATCCATCAGCACCCCCAAGTCCTTCTCAGCAGAGTTGCTCTTGATCTGTTCATTAGAAATACGTCAGCCCCAGCCTCTCATCAAGCTTGTCCAGGCCCCTCTGGATGGCCCCAGTCTTCAGGTGTGGCAACTGCCCCACTCAGTTTGGTGTCATCTGCAAACCTGCTGAGTTAAATTTTAAGTGCAAAGAAATTTAAGTTTGTCTCTACTTCTTTGGACTTTCCAAATCTGACTTGAAAAAGCTGAAAAATTTGAGGCTTTTTCAATTTTATCCTAGAAATGTTGATTCTGTTGTATTTATACTACTAAATGGCTAGACACTATGCTCTATAAAGTCTGTTCAACTGTATTATCGTTCATTCACAAATGAAACATGCATGCTGCCTTTGAGCTAAAACATTCCTATCTACTATTCTTTTTCAGAATATTTTATTGTCAACAGCATACATACCCTGCACATTTTTAAACTTACAACCAAATGCAATTACTGTTGTAGTAAACAAACTTTTTTTTACATTAAAGTATTTAATTAGCAAAACAATCATTATTATCAATGTAACAAACTGAAAAATGCAGCAACTTGATACAAGACTGAGGTAACAAAATACTTTGCCAAAAACCTAGATTCCAACGCCAGAGTTCTTACAGGTGAGACAGTTCACAAGAATTATAGAAAGAATCCTTTACACAAATGGCATGCAGTGGACTGCTGGAAAATACAGCCAAAAAGTGCAACAGTTTCCACACAAAACAAACCAAAATGTTGAAATTGGTTAACATTATAATGTGAAAAGTCAATCTCAATTTGAAAACTAGTCTCTTTGCCTCGTTTTAGTGCTTTTTGGAAAAAGATGCATTTTGGCACTGAATTTCATCAAAATTGCACATTTAATAAACTAATAATATTACCTACAGCTTTTATATCTTCACAGTTCTGAAAACAGTAATTTTGACATAATATTTACTTTTACAGAACGGTCACAGTTACTCTCTGATGGAGGAAAACTTGTACAGTTTGTGATATTTTTTGTGAAAATGCTGTAATAATCAGTAGTGATAGGCAACATATTGTATTTCAATAGCAGCTTTCAATTAACCCTAGAAGTACCAGATAATAGCAAATGGTACCAAATGGCATCATAACACGTCTAATCAGCACCTACGAACTGTATAATACTTAAAGACTAATTTAAAATTGGTTTAAGTTGTTTTACCAGTATTCTTACACTGCCATCAATCTGAATTTCTCAATACTGGGCAGCAATTTCACAATTGTGCTACACTGAAAAGATGTTTAATCTCACTGATGACTAATCACAGAAGTCCATAGGTGCGGAATAATTCGGACTATGTCATAGTCCAACAGTCTGAAGTCATTTACTGGTGACTGGTTACCACATTCAAGAGCTTCTACACTGTCTCTAATGGTGTTAGATGCTCTGCCCTTGCAGAAAATGATGTTTTTCCTAGTTCAAAGTTGTCTTAAGTTAGCGACAAAAGAGAAAAATTGTATAAATATATTTTGCCTTACCACTCTTTTCACACAGTTCCCTAGTTATCAAATAAACTTTGTCAACTTTACATGCACTTTCCCATGTCCCAGGATCTAAATGCAGTTGTCATCAGGAACTGGTTTTTTTTGAAAAGCTGGTATGTATTAGGCTTTCAGGATTGTAACATGAACTCTTAAAAGAACAAAAAATTTACTTTTGACCTCTGTTTAACAATACAGGTATTTTTTTTCTCCTTGTTGTTAGAGAAGTTTCAGAATAAAAATGTAGACTATCATGGAAGTCCACAGAATACATACTGCTAATGCCAGGGAGCTTGTTCTAGTAGAGGTTCTGTTCACTTAAACTGACTTCCACGGTCTTCCTGGTTTGTAAACTAGAGGCTGACTTGCCAATTTCTCCTCTTCGCAATCTCAGGAAAGTCAGAAGAGGTTTTCTGGTGATTGATGAAGTCTGAATAATGATGCCATATGGCAAGAGTTTCAAACAGAAAAAGTGATGAATTTAACATAGAAACAGAAGAAGATTCTGACTGCAGGAGTGCCAGTGCACAGCAGGAATACAGCACAGAGAGAGTTCTTTCAGAGGAGAAGGCCCAGTTACACTTTGTTTGCTTGTTCGCTGGATATTGGTGTGGAGGCTTATTTGTACTTGCTGCACTGTTAGACAGTCTTTCACTGCCATCATGATTTTATAATAGCAGTACCATCTACCAGTACTAATGACCTGAAGTTGCAACATATACTGGAATTGAGTGGAGCCATGTCGTCCACAGAAAAATAGAACGGAAACAATGATATGGAATCATTCTGAGGAGCCAGGACCATGTGATGCGTAACACCTGATTACCTGCTTCCCTGTACTAAGGGATTTGAAATGAACAACATTCAGACTGAACCAAACCACCAAATTTATAAGCAACTATGCCACTGGTAAAAGAATGAAAGACAAACTTTAGCACAACGTAAATTTAAACAGCCTTAAATCCATTACCGGGGTGTTCCTGAGTAAAGCAGCTGAACGAAAAAGAAAACCAACTGTCCTGTGCCAAAATACATTTTTCCCAAATAGCTCAAATATAAACAGCAGAATTGTCCAGAGATTTGATAGAAAATTTGAGGCAGCCACATTGCCAAGCAACTCAGTGCACTTAAGATTATAAAAATGTTGTTCCACAATTTTCTATTCTAATTGACACTTTGGAGCAAGTTAACACTGTCAATCATTCTGCGCATTAAAAAGAATTGAAACCCAACATGGGCCAAATATTCTTCAGTCACACAAAGCAGTTTAACAATAAAAAGAACCATTTAAAAAAAGAATAGGCAGAAGATATGATGCTCAGTTTGTGGTCAAGTATCAGTTCATGCAGTCTCTGACCACAAATAGTTGAGGGCTCTAGAATCCTGCACGAGTCAGGATTAATCTTCTGTCCATCTAACTTGTCTGATTTCACTCAGTGCATAAGACTTTATCTGGTCCTAGGGACAACATTCTCTTTCTGCTTTTAAAAGCTGTGTCAGAATCACTTTCAAGTTAATAGGAAAGTGCTGAAATATCTGTGGCTGGCTCATGTCAGGAAAACCATTCTCCTCTTCCTCCTTAGAGAACAATAACCTGTTCCTTCAGTTTGGCACTTGAAGTCACACCAGGTAGGAGAGGAAATTATTCGAATGACATTAGATTAGCAGGTACCTGGAAGAGATTGTAAATTACTCATTGAATCTTTACGTTTGGGAAAGATCTCTAAGATCATTTGAGTCCATCCTAGTATGGTTGCTTTCATTTTCCATGAGACAGTTCCTTCTGAAGAAGAGATGAGGTTATCTTGCTTGAAGCAACTGAGAGTAGAGGTTACATGCTCTTAAGGTAACCAAAACAATAGCTAGACCTGCACAAAACCTGATTTGTCGGGAATTCTCTAGTTTTAAACGATTTTTCTTTCTCCTATTGAAAAAAAGGATCAACGTACAGAATGAGGAGTTATGTCTGTCCCTACAGGAATGTGTGTGCACACAGATTGAAAGAGGAACCTTTTCTAGTAAGGATTTTCTGGAAAATAGGAAAAAGTTGGTAGAAATAGTTTTCACAACCTTACCTGAGGCTTGTTGCTTTTACAAGCGTCATCCAAATGTTTATGCCATAATATTGCATGAAACCTTGAACCAGTCTGAAACTTGTAAACATTGCCTACAAAAACAGAAAAATGAAAGACTCTGAATTTGCAGACAGACACGTAGTTTCAAAGGATTCTGATTTCTGTGCAGAAGCCAAAGTCCTGAAGTAAACTGTTAAATTAATTTGCACCTCAAATGCTCAAACATGATGCTGCTAATACAACAGACCTCATGTGAGGCATGTTACCCAGCAATCCTTGGGTGAAACAAGTATGAGAACATATGTGGCCTCATAGGAAGAAAGCCACAGAAAAGACCATGTAGGTCAGATCTAGTTTAATCCTGGCTTTCTGCTCATCAAGGCTTCTGATAAAGCTTTTCATATTAGTAAACTTAGTTTTTTTCAATGTCCTAGTGTAAATTGTTTCCTGCAATCAAATATTTTGTGCATTTTAGTTAACACCCAAAAGATGCATTTCACACAGTAGATGCAACTCCAGATCCAGCACCAAAGCTGAAAAGATGAAAAGTGAAGAAAGCCTCAAGAATCTGTAAGCAATCACTCAAAGTGCAAAATAACTCCAGGATTTTTCTTATCTTTGAAGTTTAATCAAGGGAAAAGAGTTATGGCACTGCAAAAATAATTATTAAAAAGTATTTAATAATTACTTAGAAGAGTTATTTTGGTAAATTGCTTGATATTTTAATTGGCCTCCGTGTAAGTCAAGATTTGATACTAACTGATTTTAAGGAAGCTATTCAGAGACTTGGAGATCAATGTATGGAGACACATGGACATGCTGCAATCTCATTGGCTGGGGAATTTCTGCAAAACTTACAGTAATTGTCAAAATAAAGCAATCTCTCTGTAGGCACCACAGCATATTGTAGAAATACGTTCAATTTAATTTGTACCTTCCCTTGAAAATTCTGTATTGAAGATCTCCCTCTTCAGTCTTTTATGAGTGCCACTGCAAGTTCTGTAATCTACAAGCTCATTAATATATATTAATCTACTTCCTGTCACAGAAATGTAATGCAGACATTGTCCATCTTGCAATATCTACCTTTGTCAGGGTTATTTAGCTGGAAAATATCAGGATGCTCTGGGTCGTCAGGCAGTGCCACCATCCAGCCCACAATGGAGACTTTTTTCCCAGGTGTAGATTTATACTGGAAAAGACAGACAAGTCAGTCATAGCTGAGACCGAAGCAGAGATTAACTTTAGACTGTAAAAGTTGTGCAGAAATATGGCTTAGCCGGGAACAGAAAGTACACTTTGGATGCCCTTCCACATCTACTTATGAGTATTCAATTTTTGTTTTTAGAATAAATTAAAGCTTACGTGTTTTCTTTCAGTGCCTCTTAAAGCTTTTGCTCCAAAGTATAGAAGAGTTGATCCTGAAAGCATGACCCAGTATCTAGTCCACGAGGAGAGCTGAATGAAAAAGGAAAACAATTAGGAAAAACTCTTCATATCTCTGACATGTCAAAAATCTATTCACAGGCAAGTCAAAGTGCTACCAGATAAAATTTCAGAAGCAAGGAATGGAGATAAAGAGTGTCTCCTGGTGTAAAACAGCCCATCTACCTAAATTTTGATGGCTGGCTGTGAATACAATCCTTCTCAGTTGCGTATCTCATAAACGTGTCAGTACTGATTGTTTCAGAGTAGAGTAGCGTGTTGCCCTCTGCTGGACAGATCTTAGACTTTTGATACAAAGAATTACCGAGTTGACAGCTCGGCAATTCTTCAAAGCTTTTAGCTCTGAACTAAACTGGGTTGCATGAGAAATACATCAATCAACCCTACAGAAAACAAAGCAATTATCAAATGCAGAGGACTAGAACCATGTGAAACCCATGAAATCAGGTTAACGACGAATTGCCATGACTTTGGTGCTATGGGTGGCTCCCCTGCAGCCTTTCCATTTTAATGAGATACCACAAAAGCACCAAAATATATTGTAGAAATATGTTCGATTGAATTTGTACCCTCCCTTGAAAATTCTATATTTAAGAGCTCCCTTTTCAGTCTTTTATGAGTGCCACGGCAAGTTCTGTAATCTACAAACTCGTTAAAAGTTATTAATCTACCTTCTGTCACAGAAATGTAATGCAGACATTGTCCATCCTGCAGTATCTACCTTCTTCAGGGTTATTTAGCTGGGAAGTATCAGGATGCTCTGGGTCATGAGGCAGTGCCACAAGATTTATTTCTGCCCTCACAATACTGCTTGCTGGTTACACAATTGCTTTGCTCCTGCTCTGCTGTTACAGCTAGAAACGAGACTTGCAAATGCAGGGAGAAGCAAAACTGCTGCAGATCAAATGACACACAAAGGTTACAACCTTGTTATAACTTTGATCAGAAGATTACAATTGATAAAACCATTCTTTTGTGTGGTATCAAGCTGCAGGTTTAATCTAATCCTGAAAATTAAAACAGCCACTAATTAATTAGGATCATAAGAATAATTATAATTAGAGTCACTTACAGTAGGTTTCTTGCCTTCTTTGAGCAGTGTTTTTCTTCTTAAAGGCCCTTCCATGGTAATGACTCCTGTGGAACCACCTGCTGAGCAGCTGCACACGCCCGTTGGGCTGGAGAGACAAAGCATTCCTCTATGTATTAGAGCAGACAAATAAGGAGGATAAGTAAGCAATATAATTTAGCTCTAAATATATCTATCCTGCACTGCTTTACGTATACTTTATCATCTGAAATGTGACTCTAGAATACGCATTTTCCTGACCTAGCAATCAAATAGGAACCGGGATCTTTCAAAAATAGCAAATCAACAAAAGGTTCTATTCTGGGGGCTTAGACATGAAAAAATAAAACAGAATAGATACTGAAACCCAAAGTCAAAGTGAAAACAGGCAGTTTTCTTTTTTATTCTGGTAAATTACGGAAATTATTTGAATTTCTGGAAATTTACGGCTTACAATTTTGGCAATAAGAGCTCCCACAAATGTTATTTTAAATTAAATGAAAATACCTTGCCTAATTGGAAAAGAGTTGGGAAAACTATAAAAAAAGTTAAATAATTTATTGCAGAGATTACAATAGCTTTTCCTTTTCCAGAATGAACAAAAAACATCCCACATACAACAGTGAGAAAGATACAACTGATAGAGCCCAAGTACAAACAAAGTTAGAAATGCAAACGGCCATTAATAATGTCTCAACGAAATATTGAGTGGTAGGTTATCTGCTGCTACCTTCTCTTCACTGCCATGTGATCACAACCCTGATGTTCTTATATGGACCAGTAAGGTTTATCAGCACCAAGTAAATCATGTCTAATAATGAATATAAGGAAAAGGACGTGTATGAACTACCTTTCAGTTGTGAAAGGAACACTATTCTGTCTACAAACTAGAATGAACTCACGCTGGTGCCAAGTGATATGCACAGCCACATCTAGACAAGAACAGCGCTTCCAAGTGGCAGGGGCAACTTCTTCCGTTGCATGCACCTGCCTGGTCTCTGCTAATGCGCATTCTTGCCAATTTTATATTTGACAGAGGCAGTAGGAGGTTTCAGAAAAGGAAGAATGACCACAAGCATTAGAATTACTTGACAGTGGATGAACATAAGAAATGTATTTTAGGGAATAATTCTTCTTTGTGGATTTAATAGGCTTTTCACATTTTTATCTTCTTACATTTTGTATTTGTAGCTGGCGTATGTTTTTGAAACAGATCTACCGTCATCATGTTAAAAAAGTATTTTCCAGGAGCAGGTACAATGGCTTAAATACTGTTCCAAAATGTATTCAGTTATGAATTTTTGAAGTATGCATTTTTACTCCTGTCTAACCTCTAACTTGTACTGCTACCAGACGTTACTGGCACAGGTAAAGCAGCTATAATTAGATTTATACATTACATCAATAATTCTACAATGTGAAGCAAACTAATTTAAACAAAATAAAATCTGACTGGATTTAAACTGCAACTAAATCACAGTATTTGCAGAATACTGATTCAGGGCCCTGTTTTCTTAACTGTTCAAATGTACGTCATCACTTGCCAGCATCACAGAATTTATCAAGTTCAGGTCAGGTATACATGCAAGGAATGATTTTTATTCCTCAAACTATATAAAATTTTCTGTGTCACCTCTCTGTGGTCTGTAAGTGGATTACCTGCTTCTGGAAAGTCCACGTCTTTGTGACTAGAAACATTGTCAGTGCCTGCTACATATGGCTTCCAGATGTTCCCTCTCTTACTTGAGGTCCAAGGTAATACCCTTTTACTGAACAAAATCAACACACCATACTATAGCTCTCTGACACAAACATGTTATGGGTAGCTGTCCTGTAAATCAGGAAATAGATTGTGGGAAAGGGTCAAGAAGGTATCCTTCTAACATCATTACTTGTCATAGGAGTCAAAGATGGCCTTTATGACAAACCTGCTTCTGTAAAGGTTTCATAAAACCCTAAGTAAAGATCAGTTTTCTGCAAATAGGAAGCTGGACATCATTAGTTAAATCAATAGCTAAACTGAATTTCATCTGAATGGGCCATAATCCTGCTTTAGCATTAACAGAAGTTCTTACAAGCAAGAGGGGGAGACTTTGTGAGTTGTTACGGTCATACAAGGATATTTGGACACAAAATACATTACACTAGGAAAGCGTAAAGACCCAAGCTGAAGTTTAGCACCAGACAATGAAAGAGGTAGACCCCCCAAACTGTACCTGTAGACACAGCTTCGACTCCTAGGGGAATTCCGGATCGGTACCCTCCAGTTAGGCCCCAGCGTGGCATATAAGCGGCCCCTGTTTGTGAATGCAAACATCTGATGAGGGAAATTCTAGTTTGAGACTTCAACAGTTGGTACACGTGACAGAGATAGTTCCCAATCTTTTCAGGTCCAATACCTTTATAGTGCTTTATTTCAAAATGTTTGCCATTTTTTCCCTAACTAATCAATAATTTGATAAAAGTAACTATTGATTTAGGGCTTACCTATGTTAGGGATCATTTGTAAATTTCTTAGCTAAGTCTGTAGAGTGCTCAGTGAGTGTACATGAAGACTAACTCACCTTTCAAGCCCTGACGGCAGCTCCTCACTAAATTCTGAGCTTTCACTGCTATCTAGAAAGAGAGTAGTACAGAGAAGGAGTAAGAAAACCACCCATGGGAAAATACAAAGCCAACGTATGTGGATCACCAGAATACTCTTTTATATAGTACCATGGACACTGCTTACTCAAATCATGTTTTGAAGTAGAAGTGTTTAGAGTTCATGGTAAAATCTTTAGTTGGGAAAGGCTTACATGAGCCACTTCATTTATAGAACCTCACTCTTAACTCATGTTACTGCTGTGTTTTAATACCATTACTTTAATTTTCATCATGCTTTTACTTCAGAAGCTGAGCGCTTCAGGAACATAAAATCCAGCTCCTTTGTAAGACAATATTTCTACCACAATATCCATAAGTCGACTGAAGTTATTAGATACGGTATCACAGTTTATTTTCAAGAAGCAAACACACCTCTAATAAAGGATATATCAGCTGTATGCTGCTGCTAGCAGCTATTAAAAATACATATGATGGTATTCATAACTAAAGTTCCTACTTCTCCTCCAAGACCATCACCAATTTGTCCCTCCTTTTCTGGCACAACTATTTAGCTCACAGTTTTAATTTGCCCAGGACTGATCTTCTAATGCTCAGTTTTAACACAGTCAGCTGTGCCTGTATTTCCAGAAGTGCAAAGATCATCTCAGTGTCTAACTCTTGGTTGAGTAATGTGCTATCTTTCACAGTCAATTTCCTGTTCTAGAAATAGCCTGAGTCTCTTAAAAAGGTGGCTTTGTCTTGCTTAGAACACAGATTCTTGATCACTTTTTTGATATTATAGTAATTATTTTATTAATTATAATACCATATTGTGTTCATTTTGCGTTTCTTTTTAAGTCTCAGAGAGTCTTTAAGCCTCAGACAGCCAAACAATTATCCCACCTTCTAAAACATACAGTTAAAATTAAAGTTTTCTTTGTGTAAACGTAGCTTGTAAAATATCCACTTTCCCCCCGGTGAAAGCTGACAAACACTTTTTGTCACACACCGAGCATCTACAAAACCAATCTTCCTTCATGCCACTTTCATCAAAAGCATCAGTGGATAACTGAGGAACGCTGAGGTAACGTTGACCAGGTAGCAGCTCTGATCTACCTTCTTCCATGAAAACAATCAGTCTTTGCACGGGAACCACTGATCTCCCTAAGCGCCCGCTGTCGGGGCCGGGCTCCGCTCGCAGCCGCACCTGCGGAGAGGCCGTTGGCGAGGCGCGCGCGGCCCCGCGCCGGGCTCTGGCACTCCAGGACGCTGTCATCCAGCAGGTGCCGCGGCCGCTCCGTCGGGAACGTGGCGCTTTTGCTCTCCACGACGCTCAGCTGACACATCATACTGGAACGTGGAACAAGAGAAAAACATGAAACCCCTCTTATGTCATCCGACAGCAATCCTTGGCTCACGTTATTTCCACGCAGCCTCTGCCTCATCAGCAGGTTATTAAGGAGCAGGCAATTACACACTACCACTTACTGTACATATGCTCCTTTACTACCAAAACAAGTTTCGGATTTTACTTCTCTTTGTCAGTAAAAATTATTTAATTTCTGCAGCTGGGAAGTTGTAAATGTTTTGACTCCTCTCCATACAAAACCTGAACACCCTTGGTGGCAGCAAAAGCAGAAACCCAGAAAAAGCAGACGCATCGGGAATCCACAGACCAAAGCGGATAAGCAGCTTTCAAGTTTTGCCAATGCCGGGCACTAGCAGAGAATAGAGTCAGCAAAAGTAACAAAAGTGTCAAGAGAAAACCTAGAGAATACATAGTAAAGCCTGAAACACTCTTGCAGTACAAGAAATGGAAAGGACAAATACTACCATGTTCTGCTGCTGTCTTAAATTTTTATGACACATGTAACTGCCTGAGCAGGAGACAGCTGGGATTACGCACTTGTTTCCCAGGCTGTGACTCTTCCGGTGCCTTGGTATAGGAGGTGTAGATAGACTTGCTGCTACTGAGGCATCAGGACATGTGGGTCTCCTGCTGAATTTCATAACTGCTGACATGTCAGATGGACCTAAAAGACAGAGATTATTTAACACTGAACTGATGCAAATCCCAGAAATTTCATTGGCTGGTGTGTTTAGGCACTGATTAAAATTAATTTTTACAGATAACCAAAAGGCACCATTTCTGAAGCACTGTTTCTTGCACATTAGGGTTACACCATTCATTTCTGTTATAAATTCATCTCCATAACCTTGAACTCCCTGGAAGTAATTTTTAAAATGGTTTTGCTCATACTTTTACCGATGAACTACAAAAACTCTTGGCATCCTTACAACAGCTGGATGTGCCAAAGTGTAATATGCAGAGCCATAAAGTCAGTTTGTACTTCAGGTGTGAAAAAGAATGTTCGCACGTGTTTTGAATTTTGTTCACAACTTCATATTGAAAATAAACTGTAAACAATCTGCTCACAGTGACTCACAGCTTGAGCATGTAAGAGGAAGCAGGGCCTTTTCATATACCTAATGGCCAGATAGATGCATTACTTCTCAAACATCAACATTCCACAGCACAGTTTGACAACAGGATGTGAACATGAACTTCTAACAGAAATGGTTCTGAGAGACAAGACTTCCCAGGGAAGTGGTCATGGCACCAAGCCTGTCAGAGTACAAGGTGAGTCTGGACAACACTCTTAGTGATATAATTTAGTTTTATGTAGCCCTGCAAGGAGTAGGAAGTTGGACTCAATGATCCTTATGGGTCTCTCCCTACTTTAGACATTTTGCTTCTATTTGTTATATAGTCTACTCTCTCTGTCCTGAAGCACAGAAGGTATCAACTTCTTCTGCCTTGGACTGAGGATTCATGAGACACAAGAAGAAATAGGAGAAGCAGTTATGAGAGTTTGTCCCAGTAAGAGGCAAAACCCCCCCTCAAAGAAATGCAAGATGCTCTACTGTCCATACTCTACAATATAGACTTATATCAAGTTGTATGAAACACAAAAATTAATTCCAAATTACTTGTATTTTTATTTCCTCATAGCCTAGACTCTGGAATTTCACTGTGAACTGGGTTGTAACTAGGAAATATTGCAAAGGGTTTTCCCTAGCAGTAAGGGGCAAGATTTAATCCACAGAGTGTTCTCCACATTGGAGCTAACAGTTCATTTTGCTGCTTAATTAATAATGAAGGGAGCCCCAAGACAAGCAAAAAGACAAAACTTCTTTTAGCAATACAGAGAGGAGGGACAAGTTTTTTAGAGGAACTGTCAGTAGTATTATTCATCGATCATCAGTTTAGAAGGAGAACAAAGACACAACCATTTTTAAGCCTGTTTTCTGCCTCATTCATATATACCATCAGGATAGCATTTTTGCCTGCCTGTTTTTGCTATCATCAAACAATTGAGAATTTGTGGAACACAACAGTCATAGCATCAGTCACTGGCATAGGCAGCTTCAGAGAAGGTCTTATACTTAATGGCCACGTGCAGTTTTAAAAAATGCACTTTCAGTCATTGCTTCATCCAGAGATTCAACCAGAGACACACATCTGGGAGGCTGGAGAGCGCCAAGTACAATGTTCTTGCTGCACATACAACTAAAATTTTGATGCATTTCCGCTGTAACACAACATTGGAAACTTCTTCCCTAAAACCAAAGCAGTTCATCTTCCATTTCTGCCATGGAGGCAAAGCACAAATTAGGACAGAAAAAGTATGACTATGAGCACAATTATGTGTTGCCTAGTTTAATGCAAAAATGGTATGGATTCATATTTCAAATCTTATCTGCTGCATTAGTAGCAAGAATAAACATTTCCCCATTAGGTCTTTTACCACAGGTTTTCATTACAAATTAAAATTTATGCAGATACAAAACAAATGCACTCAGAAGTTTCAGAAATGATTACAAGTTCTTTAGTTTGAAAACCTCCAGTTCTTCGGATGGACTAGGTTCCCCAAAATAAGAGTTTGCTCTACAAGCTTTGTTTGTAGTGCCTTTCCATCAGACACTTTTCAATTTGTGAACAGGAAAATATTTAGGACTGTTGAGGTGTTTATTGCCTGCTAAGAAGCTTAAAATATATTGGAACTGAAACCCAGTATAAAGATAGGGGCAGCTAAAATAGAATTTCCCTAAAAATTATGAGCATTTATCAGCAAGAGTTCAATCTGAAACTCAGCATAAACATCAGCTTTAATGTGCCCACTCTGAGGCTTGTCCCTTAACTTGGCTGCACGATTTGTTCATTTATATATTGCTTCCTGCTGTGTCATTCAGGTCTTTCTGGTGCCAGTTTTCAATCCTGATTTACATTGTTTTTTTCAAGTGGGTGACATTAAGTTATTTTACGTTCACTGAATGCTACTGAAGTATTACTTTTAACAAGCTACTGAAACCACAGCCTGTGAAAGAGTAGCAATCTTAAGGCACAGCCCCAAAGGATATCAGTACAGTGCAGTGCTTTTTCACACAGACACTGCGCCACATTTAAAAATAACTGTTCGATTTTGTAACACGTAATAGTTTAAAAGTTTAAGTTTCTCACTGTGGAGAATCAGAGTCCTGAAAGCAGTTTGATTAATTTCATTCCAAAACATTGCTACACAACAAAACAAAAGCATGAGACTGCACCAAAATTGCTTTATCAGAAAGAACAGCAAAATAACAAGTCCAGTGCTGACAAAATCAAGCCATTACAAAATCAAAGTTGGCTGGATTTGACTCCAGGTAAGCTCAAGTGTTACTATCAAAACCTACAAAGATTAAGAGATATTATCTAGCAAGAAAAAAACAGTTTGAGACTTTTTACTCTACACTCCCTCTTTTTCTTCCTTCCTTCAGGGAGCATGGACTGAAATTTACACTAATATGATTGCAACAGGAAACTCTTTAATTGATCATTATAAAGATGATAATTGCTTGATTTAAGCAAGTGCTTTTATTACCTGGACAGCTTCAGAACATAAAAAGTTTGTTAAACTGCACCCCTCCCCCTGAAATAAATGATGTAGTATGTCTAAAAGGATTCCACATCTCAGATTATAATATAATATTAGGGAATAATATGAATAATATGAAAATAATATTAGGGAATAAAATTTCAGTTCACATAAAAATATTGCCAGGCTTAAGGTGTGATGTGTCAAGGGTGACAGAACTTGTGGAAATAGGTGTAAGAGTCTTACAACTTAAGACAACAGTGCAGCTTGGCTTCCTTGCTATTATATATGGCAATCACAATTGCTTGCATCAGTCCTGTGAAAGAAGGAAATGGACCTGTGTTGACAAACCACTGGACCAGGCTGCCTAGAGAGCCCGTGGAGTTTCCTCTGCTGGAGGTATTCCAGAGACATCTGGACACAATCCTGTGCCATGTGCTATAGGATGACCCTACTTGAGCAGGGAGCTTGGGACTAGATGACCCACTGTGGCTTCTTCCAGCTGTGCTGTGATTCTGTGACTTAATCAAATTCCTAGTTAGGTGTCTTTGGTGAAGATCCCAATGGCAGAAAACAGAATGCTTTGTGGGTTTAGATGAAAACAGAAATATCAACCGTGCAGATATTATTACGTCTGGAGTGACCATTTTCAATGTACTTCTACATCTTCCTCATCTCCAAGGCAAGAGAAGGAAATCTATACAGTTTAACTCTGTTAGCCCTGTGCTAAGGTAAAAAGAATTTCAACTCAAACACCTTTACAAAGTCTTTGCATCTGCTCTGCTGCCAAATGTCTATGAAGAAGAATGGTGAAGTTTATAGAGTTCTCCTCAGCTGACTACACTCAGTTCAGCAAGAAATCTGGGGCGCAGTGTGTCAGCAAGAGTTATGGGGCAGAGGGCAGATGACCTCATTTCTGTAAAGAAGTAAGAGACAAAGAGATCCCATGCCAAGAAGGATGCCAAAAAGGGTAAGCAGTGAGATACTCATGAAAACTTCACAGACCAAGGGATGTTTATGGACATACCAGACTGCTGAGCAATTAGCTGGGGAAGTTATGCCTGATACTGCTGATAACAAAATTCCAATATTTAAATTCATTTGGGATTGAGGTTTTTTGCCCCTTTTTTCCAATAAGTGAAGTCATCTGCTACTGCTAACTCTTGTCTTTACTCTTCTGGCTCCACTCCTAGTGCATACTGTTACCATGATTGCTATTCTGTTATTTTGCCTTTCATGGAGACAAAGCACTCTTAGCAGGATTTTCCAGTCAGCTGGCATCAACATGGGTTAGTTTGGTTTTCATTATTTCTCAGCATCATTCTCAAGATTATGCTGACATGCACAGGAATGA
>WEIT01030461.1:0-11921 GCA_013389985.1 Dryoscopus gambensis | reverse complement strand
TTCATGATGAAAACCCATGTAATTTCCTTCATATTGCTTTTCTGTCTCTGTGTGTCTTTTAATGTCAAGGTTCTCTTAGGTGAAACAAAATGACTGTCATTTGACATTGTTTTCCTAGGGTTGGGAAGAATCCTAAACGATCTATTCCTGTATCCTGTGTCATAAAAAAGTTGTAGGATTTACCAGCTTAGCATTCTTTACATTATAGTTCTGCCCCTTATTTTCTCCTCCTCCATGTACATTATTATAACTCTTCCTCTTGAGCTTATCAGTATTTTTTCAGATCCTTTTTGTCCCTCTTTTTTGCTTCAAGCATTAATTTTCATGGTTGTGCCACGCTAAATTTTCTGCTTCTTTTATTTATTTACCTCCACTCCTCCTCCTCCTTTCTCCCTTCAGCAGAAAGGCATGGCCATTTGTTCTCTGCACTGAAATTTGCTTTCCTTGTTGACAGACTTGTCTCTGGTTAAATATGAACATGTCTTTTCTTTTTCTTGAGCACTTTCATGGTATCTTTTTACCTCACTTGTGCATATGAACTGCAATACCAAATGTGATATTTTAATTTAGGCCACATATTGAATTTCAGTTCTGCAGTACAAGTGGCAACATTTTTTCTCAAGTAGTTCTGTCCTCCTTCCACTTCAGTTTGGATTTTACCAGCTTTCCTGTACTTTGTTTTGTCTTGTCAGCGTGTAGATGTGGTAATTCGGAACTTACTGGGCCAATGCTTGTTTCACAGATGTGCTGATTTTGGTGGGGGTAGAGTTAACCTTCTTCACAGTGGCTGGCATTGGGCTGTGTTTTGGGTTTGTGCTGAACACAGGGGTGATAACAGAGAGATGTTTTTGTTCGTGCTGAGCAGGGCTTGCACAGAGCCAAGGCCTTTTCTGCTTTTGGTACTGCCACACTGCTGAGGGGACTGGGGGTGCTTAGGAGCTTGGGAGGAGACAGAGCCAGGACAGGTGACCCCAACTGACCAGAGGGATAATCCAGACCATGTGGCATCATGTCAGTATATAAAGTGGGGGGAAGAAAGAGGAAGTGCAGTAAGCTTGGAATGATGGCATTTGTCTTCCCAAGTCATCATCATGCACGGCCCTGCTTCCCTGGAGATGGCTGAACACCTCCCTGCCCATGTGAATTAATCCCTTGTTTTACTTTGGTTGTGTGGATTTTGCTTTCCCTATTACTCTGTCTTTATATCAGCTCACAAGCTTTTTTGCCTTTTACTTTTCCAAATATCTCCCTGTTCTCACTGGTGGGGGAGTGAGCAAGAGGCTGCATGGGGCACGGCTGCTGACTGGGGTTAAACCACAACAAAGTATTATAGGACTGGAAGGGGTAGCTACATGTTTCACGCGCTAAGGAGGAGTGCTGTACTTCCTGTTGTTTCGCATAAATAAGGGTTAGTTGTAAAACCTAATCTTAAAACCAAACCTGTGGTGTAAAACTTGTTGGGTGCACAAGTATGGCATTGGTAGTTACCCAGGTCTTAAGTTGAGGTTCATTAGCAGTGCTAAGGTTAAATTAGTGGAGCTGGAATTAACTTGAAAATATAGTCTCATGTATTTGCCTCAGCAAGTAAGATCTGTGTGGACCTGGACAACTGCACAAGTTTTGAAAGAAGTGTATGGAAATCTTTGATTTCTTCTTTGCATTCAGTACTTGTCCTTGTTTATTTTTTATTGTGAAGACCCACATCTTCATTGTGCTCATAGATAGAGAGAAAGAGGACAAAAGGGAACTGATCAACTGCATTGATAGCTTCCACTAGAATAGGCCTAAATATAGTTTGTAGGACCAGATACTTCTGGAGGAAAAGTGTGATTCTACAAGTCACTTCTGCTCTAGATGCTCAAAATTGGAAAATTATGTCAGGGTTCTGAAAGGCTGACATTTGCTCACTTATTGGCAAAGCACTTCAGAGACTGATTTGGGAATTGATAATTTTTTCTTTTAGCCAGCACTGAACTCAAACCTTGGCACAGATTGTGGAATGGAGTTCTACTGTGGCACACTGGCCTACAAAACTCATCCTTTCCTACCATAAATAATTAAGTATCTCTTGGGTGTATTCAGGGTAGGGATGGCAAAGTCACCATCTTGGACAGATGCCAATTTGAATTACTCTGTTCTGCTTGTCAGTTATCTCTTTAATTTTATATGAATATGGGATTACTGTGTGCTGTTAAACGCTTGCCAAAAACCAGCCAATAGCTGACAGCAAAGCAACCATTTAAAGCCTATCCATTGTCAAATATCTAGGTTTTCAGAGTAAATGTCCTGTTGTAGATTTTGAATCTTTCTGTAAAGATCAGATTTTCCAAGCAAAGTTGTTTTCTGTTAGTAGTTAGCATACAGGGTGAGCTCCGTAAAAGAAGCTGTTCTAAACAAACAGAAAAGAAATGGTGTCAGTGCCAAGGACTATGCAATTTCAGGCACTCTTAGGGCTTTCTGAAACACTGGCCATTTGACAGGATTACTCACAGGATAGTACTGCTTCTCATAAAAATAAAAGTTGTGATGGTACTAAAGCAGATTCTAGGTCTGTCTTACACCATGAAACGCGTATGGTTTTGACTGCAACAGTGTATAAAAAAGCTCTGCTTGTGTGGGTGGGCACGGGCATTGTCATTTTCCTTGTGCTAAGTTGCACCTTAGGCACCTCTGATGAAGAAGTTGTATCATTATATTAGAGAAGTTACTTGCTTGGCAGCTAACAAGACCGGGTCAGAGCAGGATGAATTGGTCCAATTACAGTAGAAAGTTAGTGCTGAGATACATCTTGTGAACTCAGCCTGCCTTGTACTGGATCAGCCCTGCCGGCAGACAGAGGGTCACTGAGTCATCTTTGTTTCCCTGTGTATTCCTAAATACTTTAGCTTTATAGACAGTGGCATCAAAGTAGTCAGNCTTACTTACCTGTTTGTCTCATGCTTAGTAGTCAGGAAGACAGCTTGTTTGACTAGTCAGAAATACACAAGTTATTTGGTTTTTATATAGTAACACACATTTCAATTTAAACATAATTATGTACAAATTATCAAAATTATTTTTGGTTGGGATTATTTCCATGTTAGGTCATTTAATGTCAAGACCAATTTTTAGCATTAAAGATCTAACAAGAGCACTCTATTACGGCATGACATTTCATTGCATTTTTCTATTATTGTGTCATTACATGTACTAGTTGCCATACTGAACTGTAGGAACTTGATCTAAACTTAATGCATAGAATTTCATGGTAAGCACTTTGAAAAGATGTCTCTCTCTAGAGTTACCAATTTGAAAACATACACGAGACCCCTCTCAAACTCATCCAAACCATTTTAAAGATACCTACTTTTTTCACAAACTTTCAGATTGTACAGACCCAAGATAAGCAACAAGACACAGTGTTCACTAAATACACTAAATCCACAAATCACAATGACTTCTACAGCTTGTTACTTCACTGTCTGAACACACAGAAATGAGGTTCACAAGAAAAAGTCAATTTAGTAACCTAATGCAATAGTTTATGATCCCTTCTGCTGTGGTCAAAGTCAGAAAGTATGATGCTTTGTTCCAGAGAGCTGCTAGAGAGTGGCATCTGAAGTACCTGAGCCTTCTCCTCTTTCCCTGTGTGACCTGTTTCTTCTTGAAACAGGACTCTGGATTAGAGGATGTCTAGCCCAAGACTATAAATTCCACATTTATTTTTTAAAAAGAGAAGTCAATTATTTACACTTGTACTCTTGAGTACCTTTATCACACTGTTATATACTGGAATCTTGTCTACAGATGACTTATATAAGGGTTTTAGTGAGAAGATACTGCAATGCATTTAGTCCTTGTCATGAGTAAACAAGGAACTGAAAAGAATATTCTTTTTAAAAGCAGTGTAAATCAGGTTTAGATGTGCTCTTTATATGTCAACACAATTTCAAGATAGAAATGTTGTCATTAATAAGAGCAGTTTATAAAGTTATAGTGTAATAACATAAACAATAGGACATGAGGCTCAGAGGTATAACTTTGGGTTAAATATTGCTGCAGACACAAACATGCACAAGTAATGATGCTGGTGTTTTAGAGAGGATGTTATTCAGTCTAAAAGGCTATAAGGGATTACCACACAGGAGGTATGGACAGAAGAGTTAAGAGGGAAGCATGGAAGAAAACTGCTTCAGCAAAAGGGCGTTAGGTGTTGGGAGGGGAGGAGGAAAGCTTTCTATGCAGCTTTTACAGGGCATGTCTATATTGGGATCATCTACTTGCACTGAGTCATTACAGACAATATTTTCTTAACTATTTTTATCTTTAGAGTATCAGAAAACCATCCTATTCTCTCTGAATCTTTACAATAGAAGCTGAGACTACTGTGAGTAACCATGACCTATCACATATCACAGATTGGATACTGTTGACTGAAATATGTTCATAAACTTGGAAAAGCGAATAGCCTTGTCTAAGCATCTGCCTAAGTCTTTTAGGTTT
Source organism: Dryoscopus gambensis (assembly GCA_013389985.1). Lineage (NCBI taxonomy): Eukaryota > Metazoa > Chordata > Aves > Passeriformes > Malaconotidae > Dryoscopus > Dryoscopus gambensis. Next base: position 7,439 of record WEIT01030461.1, on the reverse strand, counting down.
GAAGAAGCCACATATTTTAGGACTCAAGGACATATTTCAGACATTGTGACAAGGTCTTCCAAAAGTGACCAATGCACTCCATGAAAGTATCTGTTTTCCTGTGACACAATCCTTGCAGCTGATCCATAAAAAAAGACTTCAAGATAATAGCCTGATGGTCAGGAATGCTGTTGGGTATAGGTGTGTGCCTCATCAGCTGAGCTGGATATGCTAATAGCTTTCATGACAGGAAAGGGGACCAAGGGTGAAATCAGTGTGGGCTTAAGAATGACTATTTTGTTTTCCAGGTCTTGGAGTTCATTTTAGCTTATGCACCAGAGATAAACCAAAACATTTAATATTTTCCCTATGTAGTGCTGAAGAGTTTGTCTTTTGATTGCAAATCTTGTAAGCATTTGTTGATCTGTTCTTCTTTCTTTAGCTGAAAACTGCTGTATTGAAATCAATATGCTGCTGTGAAATGTTCCAGCTTCTGTGAAACACTTATTTAATGAAAATATATTTACCTGTAAATGTTCCAATGAGCTGTAATGAGAACCACATAAAACATGTCTGAACCACCAATGCCACTAAGTTGCTCTGAGCTAGATGATCTTCCCCCTCTTTATTTTTGCATTCATGTTTATAAGATTTGACATTAACTGTGTTTTCTTTCACAGTGAGACTTTAAATGACAAATTTTAGCCTAGCTTTTGCTCCCTAAATTCAGGCTTCTTATTTTCCCTATATTAGTATGTAGAAGCTCTGTTTGCCTGGAGCTTTTCTTTTCAGTGTTGTGTCCTGAATTTTCTTTCTTTTTTCCTTCATAGCTGTGACATCTTTGCTGCTGAATTTGCCTTGCTTCTTCTAGTAAGACAGAAATTAATTAAAATACTTTCCTAATTGCACAATCAAAATAAACGATGCCAACAAATTAGAACACACAGAAATGACATGTACATTTTGGATGCCTAGATAATGTCCAAAAATAATTTTTTTCTTATAAATTTAATGCTTAATTAATTGCTTTAAAATGTCCATATATTTTTGTGCAAATATGTCTTTGCTTGCAAGTCATGAAAAGGAAAGACAACTTAAATTGCCCTCCCACATATGAAAATGTTGCCCTTAGTGTATCCTGACTGTGCTTGATCATCTGCTGTTTTCCCAGTCATGGTCATAAATTTGAATGGGATCCTTACACTCTGAATTGCCACCGGGAATCCAACAGATTAATTTTCTCACAAGTTACTGACATGTGAGCTTTTGTTGTTCAGTTAACTTGAACACATTGTAATGTGACTAATAAATAAATATCTTTTGGCTTTGAAGAAAAATTGTCTAAACAAGAAGAAAAAAATAAAATAAACTGGTTAAACCAAGGCAATGAGGAAATTTTTTTTCACTTTTATTTGACTGTATCTTTGAGTAACTTAGTGACTGGAATTATTCATTGGTAGTTAAATGTATAACATTATAATCTACAAATATCACTGAACCAAGATTAGAACTGAACTGTTTCAATAAACAAAAGTTAATTTATAAAGAAGACCATAAAGAATTTAATTGTTCTACCTTTCGAGTTAAAAAAAAAAAAAAATCTGTAGATCAACTGATATAAAACCTCATGCTAATATAGTCATAGCACTTTAACTTTATTTCCTAAAAGAAGTGGGCTGAAGCTGGAAACAAACCTACAATATATTTTGGAATGATGAATTTTCTTGTAACACAAACCTGCATTTTTTTCATCTTGGCTGGGTGTGGAGGTTTTGTGTGTTGTGTCTTTTCTTTGGTTTGATTTTTTTTTTTTTAATTTATGTAATCTTAAGGAACAGAAAGTTAACAGTACTCCAGTTGTTATACAAAGATAATCACTAAACCTTCCAGACTACTTAAATTCCTGGATTTACTGTGGGGTGTGTTGTGGTGCGTTTTGTTATTTTTCCCTTGATTTCTGATGGTTGTTTTAAAATGGTTTAGTCCCTTCCTCTCTCTCTCCCCCTCGGGTGGTGGGTCCCAAGCCCAGGTCCTTCCCCCGATTTCCCTTCTAAGGTTATTCTCCTCCCTTACCTCCCTATCCATCACCCAGGGTTCCTCCCCTTGTTCCAGCACCTTCCCTATCCATCACCCAAACCCCTCCTATAAGCCCTGTCCATCTCCCTAGAACCCTTCCCCTCCTTCCAGAGAATTCTCTAATTCCCATTACCCCACTGGTTTTCCCTGATATCAGTTATTATCCTTTATTCTCATTGATTATATATGCATATGTTCCCTCCCTAAACTCCTCCTTGTGTGTGCCCTCATTGGTTGTACCTTCTCCCTGCCTATTGTATCCGCCTCCCTTTAAATGTGTGTCTCAGCCATTTTATTTGGTTCAGTCGCACCAGACCCGGTTTGGGGAAATAAACGACTCTTTGGACTTGTTGGTGTGGCTGCCCTTCCTTCACCTCCCTTGCTCCTGGAACTCGTCCCGGCTACACCTGATGGCCCGACACAAGGGGTGGGGCTCGCTCTGCCTCTTAGCCGCTACCCAGTCTCTGGCACAGAGACATAGGGGTGGCCCTGTATGCCGCGTGGCCCGTGCGGGGCTAGCCGGGGTTGAACGCAAGGCACGGGTCACTGTGACAGGGGTGTGGGGGTGGAGGCTCTGTGTTGTTGGGTTTGGGAAGAAGAAGAATATATCTGAAGGTGCCATGCTAAAAATTGCCTTGCCTCTCTCAATAACATGTGGAACTCTTGCTGTAGAGCATTGTGTTTACTCAGCTCAGAAGAGGAAACACAGTCTATATTCTTCATTTAGGAGTAAGTTTTAAATAGGTCATGGTTTTTTAGATTAAATTGACATAGAGAACATGGAATACATCTTGAGATTTTAAAGTGATTTCTTTCCCATGCCCTTGATATTCTTTTTCCATACCGCTACTCATGTATCACTAAACAGGAAAAGATCAGCTTGCCGATTTCAGCTAAAACAACAGAAGCTTCTTTTGCAGCTTGACTGGCTTCTTCCATATCTATTGCTTCTGCAGCTGCTGCTGAATAAGCAGCTGCTCCCTTCACATGCTCTGATGCTGAAGCTGCACCTTGAGCCTTGCTGGCGGCTCAGGTGGTCGCACAGCTCCTTGGCACGTCAGAAGCGAGCTCGTGGCTCTGGCCCCTTCTGAAACGGTTGCACGCAAGGTCGCCGGAGACCTGTGTGAAACAGGGCTTCTGAGGACAGTGGACTGGTAGGTTTTGGGCCCAGAAGTATATTCTGCAGCCTGCAGTCCTTTAGCTCTGAAGTCTTGTACTCCAATAATTAAAGCCAATTTAACCATTTCAAAAAAAGATGATTTTGGCTCACCTTTGAAGCCAATTGGCATCAATCATTCCTTGCAGAGGAATGAATGAACGGTAGAGGAAGCAGCTGCCAGCAAACCTCAGCTCCACGATAGCAGGCCAGGAGTGTGAGAGGCATAGCTTTTACCCAAGCTAGAATAAAGTTAGGACACATGGGCACTACAAGAAGAATTACTTGGCAGAATTAATGCCCAATGTCTGTGATCAGACAGTAGCAGGAAGGAATGTGGGCAGCTTATGAAATGGTCAGGTTCTGACTGATGTGTACTATCCAATCTAGCTCTTCAAATGCTACGAAAAATTCATATAACATTTTGAAAACTATAATAAATATATCCATTAGCTTGCCTACAAAAACTGATAGTGACCCAGTCTGGGTATAAAGAGTGTGAGAGAGCTTCCTGGTGTATTCAATGAATTTGAGACAGATTTTCTATGTCCTCCAGTTTTTGAGGGTTTGGAACTCAGATATTTGAGGAAAAATCTTCCAGAACACACACTTCAAATGCTTAATGTGTTGATAAAAAAATAGATATATTTAAAAGAAAATTTGTAAAATGAAAGTATGGATAAAATTTAAATGAGAATAAAGTTTCCTTAACACTAGATTATCAAATTAAATTTAGATGAGATCATGGAGCCCCTCTTCTAGTTTGGTTTCATCTAGAGGACATCTAGTTAATGTATTTGGACTGAGATGTGAAGTGTTTTACGTGTGAACAACCTGAAGTCACTTCCTAAAAACATTCCTGATTTGAACTAAGATGCTAATGGAGATGCATTATTAGTTGTTATTCACCATTACTATAAATATCTACTTCATTCATTGCCAGCTAATTCTAGAAAAAAGTAATTTCCACCTTGGGAGTACTCTTCAGAGACCTGTTAAAGAACCTGTTTAAATGACTAGCTGCTAGGTACTAGTTATTCCTCCTCACACTCCCCATCCCCATTTCTCTTTAACCCTAACATTAGATTGAGTTTAAACTTTCCAATGTAATTTAAAAGAAGACTGCTTTTTACCTTTGAGGTTATAATGACAAATATAAGAGAAGATAACAATTTCTTTGGCTTAATCATGCACATCCTAACCCATAAAATTAAGTGTATGTGAGCTAATATAAGCAAGGTTATTTAATTTCTATCTTTTCTAGGAACTTAAGGAGCCACTCTCAGACAATGTCAAGCATTTTCTCTGCTAGTGTTTCTTAATATGTCCATAGCTAATCACTTGCTGGAATTAAAAACAGTTACAAACCTCCTAGATAAAATATATACTATAAAAAGCTGGAAGGAAAAACTGTTCCTTGAATTTGATGCTTTAGGGGATGATAAATGTGATTTTTAAGGATTCATCCATCTCCAAGAAGCCAGTACTGGGTTTGAAATTTTGAATTAGGGGTTTTCATTTTAAGTATTATACAGTATCACCAGTTTTGCTGGCCAAGACCTGTTTGCCTCTAATGACAAAGTTAAGATGCTGCATTTTGCTGGATACTTTTGGGCTAGCCCTAAAAGGGGGATCAGGAGGTGTGCAGTTCTTCTTGGCTTGGTGTTGGCATCCCTGCAGCACTAAGCAGAAAGGCAGCAGTAAAGGCTGCTACTTTTCTGCCTTAGGTTTTAAGGACAGTGATGTTAGTCATTACTACTCCTTGAAGCTTGCCAGCCTTAGAAAAATGTACTGAGTGGTTTAATATGTTTGGCTTATAAACAACATTTCAACAATTGTTTAGGTGGGTTCTGCAGCATCCATGGTAGTCCATGTTGCCACAGCTGTACTTCATTCAGGCAGTACCTCAATTCTCAGCTTGAGAACGGGTGTGATTATGCTTGCTGCAGCTTCAGTGTCCAAAGAGTCTAAAAATAAATTATAGATACTGATTCCCTGATTTTGAATGAATGGCTACCATTATGTTCAAAGTCAAATTATTCTTTAGTGTTTGGCAGATTACAGGTGAATTTTCCCACAATTATCAGAGCTCAGCCACAGTGCAGGCCCAGCACTGTTACAACAACTCTACCTGAGGAAATCATGGATTATTTGGCATTTGTATGTGCTTATTAGTGAGAATGTTTACTTTTTATTGAGAGAGTTCACCACATGTAATTCCATAGGTACAGCAAGGAGTCAAAATAAAGAATGTGTTGTTAAATGCCTGTGTTTTTACTTTACCAAAGGTATGAAAAAAAGCGCTGTGTTTTGTTTAGCCAATTAATAAGAGTACATAGGCTCTGCTTGCAAACAACCTGCCATAAGTAAATTCTCTCTTTTAGCTTTGCTTTTTCCCTCGTGCTAACAGTGCCTTCAAATTAGCCGACTTTCTGCCTACAATAACCCAAATCTCTGTATCTCTCCTTCTAAAGAAATCTACCCTAATTTTAAAAGTATAATTCTGTTATGGTGACCATTTATGGAAGGAGTTGTTAGCCATAAGCATTGACAAGACCAGTTGTTCTCTCATTCTGCTTGGTTGCAATCTGTTGCAAGTCAGAGGTTTAATCTTAGAAGAGTGTAGGAGTATTGACTTTCAGACTACACTATTAGTCTGCTTTTGCTAGTGCAGTTACTTAGATAGTAATTTAAGACTCACAACACAAGTAGAATGAAAAATATGCGTAACTGCATACAGAGGGGGAAAAAAAATCACCATGGCCTTAAGCCTGAAAATATGTATGCCCGCCTAAGAGTTTATGTTATTTTGTCTTCAGTGGGACTAACCATTTGCTCAACAATGAATGCGTTGCATAAATGTTGCCAAATAAAGATGTCTGCCTTATTTTCTAGTAGAGCAGAAGGGTCCCCAACAAAAACCCAGCAAAAATCTCCCCAAAACCAAGAGGAGGTGGATAGGGAAATGAGGAAGTTTGATTAATAGAGGTTTTAAATAAAGTCGTTATGTCCTGATAGAACAGTTACTCATCTCCAGAATCTTTAATGGCTTTAGCGGAAGTTAACTAACTTTTGCCTCCTCAGGGATTTTGGAAGAATCCCATGGGAACAGGCCAGGGAGGGAAGAGAGATCCAAGAGAGTTGGTTGATATTCAAGCACCACTTCCAAGCTCAGGAATGATTCATCCCAATGGACATGACATTAGGCAAATAGTGAAAGAGACCTGTGTGGATGAATAAAGAACTCCTGTCAGTTACTCAAGTGTAAGCAAGAAACACCCAGGAGATGGAGGCAGGCTCAGACCACTTGGAATGAATAGAAAGAGATTGGCAGGGTAAGTAGAAATGAGACAAGGAAGGCTAAGGCCCACCTGGAATTAAATCTGAACAAGGATGTAAAGCCAAGGAGGTAAAGGACAACAAGAAGGGCTTGTTTAAATACTTCAGTAACAAAAGAAACACCAATCAATATGTAGATCCATTACTAAAAGGGAGGGGGACCCTGTTGACAGAGGACACAGAGGAGGCAGAGATAGTGAATGCTGCCTTCACATCGGTCATGACTGACAAGACCAGCCCTCAGGGATCTCTGACCCAGGACACTAGGGAGAAGGAAGGGTTCAAGGAAGACTTTTTCTTTCTCAAGGAGGACTGGGTTGTCGGGTAAACCTGGCATTCATAAGTCCATGGGCCCCGATGGAATGCACCCACAAATGCTGGGAGAGCTGATGACACCAAAGCTGTGCAATTTACAACCATCTTTGAAATGCTGTAGTGATCAGGAGAGGTCCCTGAGGACTGGAAGAAAGCAAATGTCTTTAAAAGGCCACAAAAGGGGAAAGAAGCATCCAGGAAACTACCAGACAGTCAACCTCATCTTACTCCCATGAAAGGTGATGCAGGGCCTCATTCTATCCACAATGGAGGCTATTTCTATCCACATGGAGGACAAGAAGTTGATCAGGAGTCAGCATGGATTCATTACAGGCAAGGCATATTGGANGAAGTCACGTTTGACCAACCTGATAACCTTCTACAGTGAAATGACTGGCTTGGTGAATGAGGAGAGAACTGTGGATAATGTCTGCCTTGACTTCAGTAAGGCTTTTGACATTTTCTCTTGCAACATCTTCACAGGCAAACTCAGGAAGTGTGGTTTAGATGAGCGGACAGTGACATGGATTGAGAACTGTCAGAATGGGACTTCCCAGAGGGTTGTAATCAGTGG